>PNEQ01031634.1:0-20406 GCA_003012365.1 Medauroidea extradentata
ACAGACGACAAAATGGCTGACAAGATGGCGGACAAGATGGCGGCCAAGATGGCGGCCAAGATGGCGGCCAAGATGGCGGCCAAGATGGCGGCCAAGATGGCGGCCAAGATGGCGGCCAAGATGGCGGACAAGATGGCGGCCGTGGCTCCGAGCTCCGATGCCACGCGCCACCAAAGTGCACCCCCTATTCCCTACTACTTTCCAGCGTCTTTTGGTAGTCGTGGCTATGACGCCTGTGTCCAACATCCCCCCACCCAAATCACCCTACCACCCCCATCTCCCTCCCACAAACTAAAACCAAACACTCCTTCGTCACCGCCTCCATTGTCGTCCGCTCAAACACACGAGGATGATGCTCAAACAATCGCACCCTGCCTTTTGTACGCGGTGACTAGGAAGGTTATATAGGGTTTGAGGGGGGGGGGAGAGATAGTTGGCTCTGCGGGCCGTCGAACGGGCAATGCCGCTGCCCTCCCCGGGAGCCGACCCACCCCCTCCCCTCATCATAGCCCATTGTCGTGGGTTCGCGCCCCGTCATGCTACGTAATTAACCGACGAAATTACACCCGGACGGCCTCCCTCCCTCGTCGATGTAGACTCTGCCCAGCTGACGCGCGTTCAGACTTGCGTCGTGGTTGGCCTCCCGCGAACTTCTGCGACCTTGACCGTGGGTACACGAGAGACCCCGTGTGTAGAGACATGCAAAATTCGCATTTATTTTCTGACAGCTGTTTAGACTCCAAGTGACTATAGCCTCGTTCGACATCTTGCCTACCTCAGAGATCTGGAGACAGCAAGGATAGTGTTTTACATGTTAAACTATATCCGGTGGGGCTCAGTCACATTTTGTGATATCGCTTCCGGACGAAAACCATTTTCTGCATCGAGGAAAGAAAATTTCTAAATGTATAAAATTGCACGGAAAAAATTGCAAATGGCCATTTTCGAGTGTTTTCTGTGCTTAAAAAAGCTTTTTAGCTCCGAGTTTTCAGGGTACTGATAAAACTGCCTACAAGATACTTAAGCAATGTACGCGATACCGAGATGAATAAAAGTCAGTGGTGGCGTACATGTAGCTTCAACACATACCGAGTTACATCGAATATAATTTAACATCGAAAACCCTATCCGTGCTCCGCCATAGCTTTAAGGTAGGCAGTGCCCTTAATGTAGTTAAGAAAAGCCTAAATTTCATTAATTGCATTATACATATCAACGAAATACAAGGGAAAATGTCAGTTCTTTCATGTTATAGTTACTATTTTAAGAGAAAACTTAATTATTGGTTTCTGCTTGAAATTCACAGTTCGAAATATAATTGATTTGGCTTTAAATTTGTTAATTATAAAGCAATGAACAATCAGTTTAAAAACTCGATTTTATGTTCTACGTGTTTTGCATTGTTTAATGTATAATAACAAACAATGAAAGCAATACTACAAGGATTATCAAAAGGCGATTGCTTGTAAAATGTGAATATAATCAACAGAATGAATAGATAACAAGGAAAACGTTAGCTGACAAAATTAATTGTCTTCAAAGCATGTTGCGACCTGTGTAATTCACTTGGATAGAACGCATGAAGACGATTAAAGAAGTTTAGTACTGTCAAAATATTCAAACTCGAACACACGGACAGCGGAAATTAAACGCAGTGTGTAAGTATGATGGAAACTAGACCACAACATTTTCCGCAAGGTAAATCCTTTCCTGTGGTTACTGATTTGAACATGTCGGCAATGTACCGGAGTCATCATTTTTTAAATTCCTTTTTATTAACTCGTTTACTTTTCTGTTGTTCGTCTGTTCCGTAACAGTGAGCAAGGGTACGTATGAGCTAGACTCTTGAACTCAGAACTGGACGACAGTAAAATATAAAAAGGAAAAAAAAAAAAAAAAAATTACAAAAAGAACCAAAATTTTAATACACCTCATTTATAAAACATAAGAATGCAAAATGACACACACTCACACAAAACTAATAAGGGAAAAATAATATTATTAAGAAATAGTTTTTGATATAGGCCTATAGCTAATATTTTTAAAAAATACAATTAGGATTTATCCTATGAAAATACATGTCGGATAGAAAACGGAGGAAAAAGAAGGGGTGCGTTGTATACATAATTGATGCATGGATAGTTTACCGTGTCACTAAAAAATTTTATTGAACTAGAAATTATGTAAACTGATGTGTGTGTTTTGTAAACAACTACACTCTACACTCCTTATTATTTCGTTTTAAATCTTACAAGTATTTTCACGGGCGAAATTATTTTATACGTTCAGTCCATTTTAGAAACGTGGTATGGTAAACTATTGTTTTTATTTAATATAGCCTACTTATAATTTCTTTATGATGTATGTAGATATTTAAGAGCTTTAGTGGAATATTTCTTTAATAACAATGTATTCCACAAAAAGTAGTAAGTGTTTCGTATTTTAACGTAGACGACACATACCGTAAACTGTGGCAACATTAGCCCATTTTGGGATAACTTTGTCCCATTCAGCATTTCGGTTTTTTGTCGTTTAGTGAACAAAATTTCAAAATTTATCTGACTGGATTAAATGAATTATTAAAGCACCGGACTTTAATTAGCTGTTAATTGAATAAATGACTCCAAAACTAATAATTTGAGTGGGACAAAGTTACCCCCGAAATGGACAAAAGTTGTCCCAGTTTACGGTAACCGGTTTGTTCACGGGCAATGCGGCAGTCGTAATCATACTTAGGAGTGTATTAACGCTCAGAATGTTCAAGATATATCACTTACTCAGGTTACATGTGGACGTAACGCACTTTTCAGGGTCGCGGGCGAAATTACGAGACCCGGTAACGGAGGGTATTTTCGCAGATAGCGAGGCAGTAATGAAGCCGCATATTAAAAGGATGGGTCGGGGAGGGTTTTCTAGGTGGGGAGGGGGTAGTGGGTGCTCATGATATCGCAAACAAGCACTCAATATCCTCGGCTAAAGCGAGACGAGTAAATGCGCCCTGCCATTAGCGCGAACGAGGACTGAACCCACCCCTCACCACACAACTTGTAATTGCGCCACGGCTATGGAGTGATAAAACTCGCCTCCTCGATGTAATGTAAGGAGGTTACCGATACAAGCCTGCAAGGCAAGATCGATAGTAACTAGAGGCCCGAGTATTTCACATATTGATTCTAGGTCAGGTGGAATGCCAATTATTAGTGAAGGATATTTGTCGCGGGAAAAGTTGACTGTTTGCTAGGCTTCAACGTAATGTATTCATTGCTGACGCTTTAATTTCGTTACTGGTGAGTCCCTATTTGACTGTGGCCAATGGTACCTCTGGTGCGCTACTACTGGACGTCTGTGATTCGTCTGTAAACAGCTGGACTGTGCTGCATAACCGTCGGCCAACAATACATGAAGCAGGACGCTACACTGATTTGCAGACTACGCTGGCAGGAAACATTCTCGCGATAAATAACCTTCTCTACCAATAGTTAGGGAAAGGAATATTTCGCGAGTTCAATGACCTGCATGCTTTATAGAATCCATTGTCTTATATATACTCAAGCCACGACTATTTGTCAATTAGCTGCTACTCGCCGGAACAACAGACAATGAACGAATAGCCTGCGCTTTAGTATGCATGGGATAATGGATTCTAGCATGCGGGTTATTGAACTCGCGAAATATTCCTTTCCCTACCAATAATTAGAGACATGCAAAATTCGCGTTATCATTTAGTAGCAGACTAAACTGCACTTTCCTATACACAACAGAGCATAATCTGCGATTCAATTGGCCACGGACTTTTATGTGTTGTAATTTACGTGTGTTACGTCTTTCCAGAGATTTGCCTCTCTGCCGTGTAAGCATTCTCCGCGGTAAGTCACGACAATATTAGCCAGCGGGAGACGTCGAACGATTGGAGTCTAGTCAGCTGTCAGAAAATAACGCGCATTTTGCATGTCTCTGCCAATAATGTATATTTCAATACTTCTGTGATTAGACGACACCAGTTTCAACACATCTTTGACGACTGCAAGCCAGGGATAAATAAGGAAACAAGTCGTGGTGGTAACACGTGTTACGGTTTCAAGACAATAGATATTTGACTTTGGCCAGTGTGTGTATAGGTCTGAGAAGTCTAGGCTGTTGCCAGATGAATACGCGAAATACTCGTGCCTCTAGTAATAACTAATTTCGCGTTAGGCTAGGATCCACTGACTTATACTCTAAATCTGAATTAGTGAATATTCACTGATTCACGCTGATGTATGGAGCAGTTTCAACAATTTGAATCAGTGAAAATAGTCACTGTTTAATTAGTAAATATTCACTGATTTCCTTTAAGAGTGCCAACGTCTCACAAGTGAATAAGTGAATATTCACAGTTTTTCCAGTTGTTTTCAAATCTTGAATAGGTAAAAAATTACTGGAAAATCTGTGGACATTCACTAATTAACTTGTGGAATGTTGGCACTTTTTATCAGAATTAGTAAATAGTCACCAATTTCACAATGGTTTCTTACTGATTCAATTTGATGAAACTGCTCCATTCATCAGCATGAATCTGTGAATATTAACTAATTCAGATTTAGGTTGTATACTCACACGAAAACACTCCGTGACGTCATTGGTGGAGCCAGTGATTTTGGTGAAAATAATTCTGTAACAATTTATCTCAATGCAAGGACGACTTTTATCGCGAAAAGAATTTTGCCCCAGTTTGTTTCAGTGCCTTACGTGGACATCTGCAGTTTTGCTTCATGGTTATTGGCAGCGTGTTTATGTGAAGAGCCATATCCCATTTGACTGAGCCAATTACAATAACGTTCCTGCAACACCACACGTCTGTGATTGGGCCAGTAGAATCCTTAGGCTCGTGAAAGTATAAAAACAACCAATCACTGACCACGAAGCAGATTGTTGTGCACGTAAGGCACCGAACCAAAGTGGGGCAAAATTATTATCCCGAAAAATAGGTGTCTCTAATGTTCACATCTGTTCCTCTGCTTCACGGTCAGTGACTGGAAGTTTTTAACTTCCGGCGTCTCGGGGTCCTGCCCGCATATCACGGAAGTGTGGTGTCGCGGTAACATTTATCAGGTTGGTACAGTGAAGTGAGCCACGCCTCTGCCCTAATATTAGAGACCTGAAATATTCGCGTTTTAATTTGGGCACAGGCTAGAATTTCAACAACTCTACACTCTAAATCTGAATTAGCGAATATTCACTGATTCATGCTGATAGAGGGAGCAGTTTCAACAATTTGAATAAGTGAAAATGCCACAGTTTAATTAGTGAACATTAACTGATTTCCTTTAAGAGTGCCAACACCTCACAAGTGAATCAGTGAATATTCGCCGTTTTGTTAGTTGTTTTCAAATAACAGTTTTCACTTACTGAATAAGTGAAAAATTACCTGAAAAATTGTGGACATTCACTAACTAACTTGTGGAATGTTGGCACTCCTTATCGGAATCAGTGAATAATCGCCGATTTCACAGTGGTTTCTCACTTATTTAATTTGTTGAAACTGCTCCATCCATCGGAATATTCAGTAGTTTAGATTTAGAGAGTATGTTCGTGTCATTTTCGCAATTAGCCTTTGACTTATTTGACACCTCTTGGAAGTCTCTGAGCCAATAATGGAAATGTTACTAATACAGACCTATATAACTTTAACAGCAAGCAGCTAATGAGCATCTGCTCTCTGCTTCAGTTTACAAGTATTCTTGAAGACTAAGGTCACCGAACCCGCGAATTTTTCCTGTCTCTACCTATTATATTCTGCCAGTAACCACGAATCAAAGTTGCAGGTGTGCACGTAAGGCATTGAAATAAGTTGTTGCAAAATTATTTCCAGCAAAAACCACTGGCTCTAGTCATTGGCTCAGCACCTTTGAAACGTTGCGTGCCCGCATTACAAATAGAGCAAGGCGAATGCTGGGAAAATCAAAACGTCGGGGGGACTGAACTTTATGACGTCTTTGACAAACGTTAGTATCAAAAATTTCAATAACAGCCACAAGGCAAAATATATTTTTTGATAATACAAAATTGTACCATTTTGCAACCCCAAAGGTGTCTTGAAATAGCACAAAGCACATCGCGAAAATTTTTTGTACCAACGTACATTTCAAAACACTGTGGTTTCTTGCAACATGTATGGATGGATGTTGTACGTCTGACGCAACGTAGCTCTCGCAGGCCAATAATATGCACCAGATATTACAATAGCAGGAATCCGATTGGCTTAGTCAAACCGGGCTACAGCTCTATGCACAAGCGAAAGCCTGTCATCTTTTGATAAGCGGAACGTAGGTTTAAACCCAGGAAACAGTCAATTTTTTCCGTGAAGAACATCATCTCTATACTCACAGCATTAAGTATCAGTATGATGCAAGTTGATTACTTTTTTTAATTTTGGCTACTCCGTAACGGCTATTGCGTGACTTTGCCGAGTGACTATGCAAAAACTATTGGCCCTATTTAATTTTATTCGGGAAAATAATATGATGCCTGATGTATAAAAGTTGGACAGTGTTTGGCACGAATATAAACTAATGAATTCTTACGGTACCAACGTCCTTAACAAGGGCCACGGTCGATTCCTCTCCAGGCCCTATAGTGAAAAGAATGTTACACCAAGTTGTTTCATTACCTGACGTCCACGTATGCAGCTCTGTTTCATAATTATTGACAGTGTGTACTCGTGCAGGGGCGTGGCTCATTTGACTGTGCCAGTCAGAAGAAGGTTACTGCCACATCACACGTCTGTGATTTGCTGATAGAACCCCGAGACACTGAGAGTTAAAACATCCAATGACTGGCCATGAAGAAGTGCAGATGTATAGTACGTATAGGTAGAAATGATCATGGCTTATCGCGGGAAAACTTGACTGTTTGCTGGGTTTTGTCGCACGTTCAGCTTACCAGAAGATTACTGGTATTTACTTATACGTGGCTCTGTTGCCCTATTTGACTGAGCCAATAAGACTCCCTCTAGTGTAATATTTTATGATACATTTTTGTAGTTTTTAAAATTTGATTTAGAGTTGTGGCTGTTACTTAAATTTTTTAATACCAACATTGATCAAAGACGTCATAAAATGCATTGATACACTGACCTTAGTTCAGTTCCTGTAATTTTGATTTTCGTAGCATTCGAATAGAGATTGTTCAGGAAAACATCAGAAACCGATCTGTTTGTGTGTGATATATCTGTTGTGTTTTATTTCGTCTCATCGTTGTGTCGCATATCAACTGGGGTTTCTTTTATTATTTTTATTATTTTCATTATTATTATATTATCTGTTTGTTCCTTGTTTTATTTGACCCGATTCCATTTTTTTGGAATTTTATGTCGTTTTTGACTAAATCATACTCTGCTTATTTATGTTTATCTATTATCATTAGTTTTCTTTGACAGTTATTTATTTCGCAATGGAGTATGTCTAAGCAACTAAATCCAATCATGCACTCCCATTCCACAGTTCTTTCAAAGGTCATCGAAAACCGAATTCATAGGTAGGATGATTTGGAGGCTGGTATCGAACCCATTACCTTTGATATTTTTTTTTTGTGGGGGAGACGGGAGGGAAAGGGGTCTATGTCTTCTGTTATTCTTCTTCCCCCCTCCCTTCTCATCCATGATCCACTCTTGCGCACGACGGCGATGCGCGGGAAGTTCTGCACGGACGTCCTCGCAGAACCGTTACCAACACCGGCCGCCTGCTGGGCAATAAACGACAAAAGACAGTCGCCACCGAGTTGCTGTCTAATTGAAAACCTCTCCTAGACACACACACTCTTTCTCCTCTTTCTTCCTCGAAGCACTTCATTACAACTCCCCCGCAAGATGGCGGGCAGGCGGTAACGAACTGTCGCCGGGCCGGGTTATGGCTTCCCACTGTTGCGCGCCGTCTGCGAAAATTACAACGGAGGATGTTGCGGTAATCGTGCTTAACCCCCCCCCCCCCACTTCCAAGTTTATTATTTTTTTCCCTCGACTTAAAAACGCCGCAAGTTGCTGTTCACAAAAGGGACGCGCACTTTTGATCGTTTGAAGTTCGCGCAGTCTCGTAACTGCCCCTTGTCCCTTTTCGCCCTAAGTTTTCGACTATTCTGAGCTTTCTCGTATACGATGTGTACCATGCTGTCCCTGAAGTTTCCCAAGACGAAATAATTTTCGTTAATCCAACACGTAGAAAAGTATATAAAAAAAAAACATTTGGTTTTGTAAAAAGGAGAAAAAATTCGAAGATTTTGTCTTAGGACGTATTGTTTTCGAGATATTTGCATAAATTTAAAAACCTTTTCCGTCTACAGCAAGCAGGTGCCTAGCTGCAGAATAATCCCGAAGTTGTTTGTCCAAGCCTCCGTATCCCGAAAAAAAAAAGTAGAACGTTAAATGAAGTAGTATTTTAGATATTGCAGTATGTAATAAATATTGCAATTATTTAATTTGTAAATAAGGGAAACTTTTTAAAAATTGGGTCGTAGGATTCAGAGTTTTCAAGGAATTAAAAAATATTAAACTAAAATTAATATCGTTTCCGTACTATGCCGTTTCTGAAGTTTTCCGGGTGAAATATTAATATTACTACGGGAGAAAAGCCTAATGTCGTTTGTAGAAATGAAAACCACAGTGTCTGTGACGTGTCTAAAATAAAACAAACTAAAGTGTACACATGTACAGACCGAGGAACTCCGCAGACCAGTCAGTCTGTGCGAGTGCCTGAAGACGGGAGCAGCTGATGTCAGTTTCCCAGACGTCGCGTCTGTTGTCGAAGCAAGTCTGCAATTTACCGTCTTTGTTCTCTTTGCTGTGTAGATTGTGCTCGCATACATTCATGTGTCTTGTCATTCGTATTGTCATCGCTGTCCTCGTTTGTTTTAATAATAATTTCTCATGGACCTTATTTTGTTCAGCGTTATTACTTTTAAACATATAAATATATCACATTCAAATTATTCGTAGGAATACATTTGTTTACGCGTCAAATTCGTGAAGTGCACTAAAAATAATCTCCCCATTATACCACAATTAAAAAAAAATCAAGTTCTGTTTATCTCGTGAGTGATTGAGATATTTTGGTCAGCGCTTAACATCGAGGTCTTCAGCGCTGGTGAGGGTGACATAAGGTGAGTATGGAGCAGCGCCGGAACGAAGGGGCGGGGGAAACGGGAGATCCCCGAGAAAAACCGCCGACCAACGGAATCGTCCGGCACGATTCCCATGTGTGAAAATACGGGGACCGACCCCGTCGGGAATCGAACGCGGATCGCCTTGGTGGGAGGTGAATGGTCTGACCGTTCGTCCATCGTGGCCCCTTGTTTATCTCGTGAAATGCGTATTACAATGTTTAATTTGTAAGTATTGCACTCTGATACGTTTTGTAAGGTTTTCTTTGTGATATAAGTGTATTACTGTGGAATATTATTCTTCGGTTGCTTGTAATTAATCTAATTTAATAATTAAAAAAACACGTTTAAAATAAAGTATTGATTAATTGTCGATGATTCTATTTTCTTTTCAGCGTCGATTTTTCAGCACATAAATCAGTACAGGTTTTAGATATTTACTACGGCTGCCCCATCGTTGGTATATTAGGGTAAACCTACATTTCTTCGTAATACTAAGGCTTCGAACTTCAGTAGGCCTACCGGAAATATGTTAAACATTGTAAATATGATCTTGTATGTGAAACATTGCTCTCTAAGTTACCGAAACCACACATGTATGCAATATGTTGGTAACCTTTTGATCTCGGTGTACAGATCCTTCCAAATTTGTGACGACCGCAGTGTGGTTTATCACGATTTTAAGGCCTCGCTACTTAGTTTTGTAGATGTTTCGAAAATATTTTTTTAAACGCAAATTAATAGGCATATCAAAAATTAATTCTTACAGTTTTAACTCATATATCATCGTTTGTATCTGCATTTTTCTGTTGTTACACACCAAACGGATTTTTAGATTTTTGCCCCGGAAATATCACGTTTTTTGTTGTCATTGTCAAAATAAGCCAAAATGAAGCAATATATATTTTTTCTAGCAAACGGTACGTTATTTTAAAAATACGCTCTGGGGAAATTGTGTATCGTATGACAGTACACAGTCTCAAATTTTCTCTAAGCATTTGGTTAAAAAATATTTAAGTATTGTTTGAAATAAATGAAATATCATGACCTTAAGGCGGTCGCCTACCATACGCTTCAAATGCGTTGCAGTATGGTCGTAAACAGGTTTTTTTCTACAAAATTGTTTCATGTTGCCACATTTTGCCAAAGTTCGAAAAGAAAACACACTTCAGACAAGATCGGAATTTCGTAGTTAAGATCCCATACTAATTGAAAACACTTGTTTCGAAACCTTCCATCATATCTAAAAACAGCCTTTTCAGACTGCCGCACTTCAATGTGTACTAACCGGATGTGTATGAAACCCAGGCTGCGATGTGCACTGAACTCTGCGACAGACATTCACCCATTGGCGGATCTAGAATAGAATTGAGGGGCGAGGGGGAGTATAGTTTTGCTAGCACCGGTTTGCCGATTTAAAGCGGGGGGTCCTCCCCGGAAAAAAATTTGATTTTAAGATGCAAAATGGTGCACTTTGAGAAGATTTTGAACGTTAATGTTTAACACTCAACAGATACAAATTGGAACATTTTCAAAGAGATTACAGTCAGTTTTTTAGATCAGATTGCAAAGTTCGTAATACATGCTGCATTTTCAATAGTTTGAATAAAAAGTATAACATTTATAATACAAGGTTGGGCTCCCCCCCCTTTTTTTTTTGTATCTGCCACTGATTCCACCGATAAAATTATATGGTCACCGCTTAATGTCTTATAGTATTCACAGTTCGGCGGGAAACTTGCACGCTACTCCAGAGCCTGGCTCGTTGAGGCGATGCGGCATTTGATACTCGCTTCAAGGTCACCCTTATATCTCCGTCACTTCTGAGCTTCTAACGCACAGGTATATGGTCGGTTTATCCTATTTGTAGTTCTGTCCATGAAATATGAAACTCGGTTAGCCCCGCCCGACAACTCTTTCAGTTCATAATTCAGGAACATGTTTGCATGAACGCTAGACGGTGATACATTCAACCAGCAGAAACAACATACATTACCGCACTTTGCAGACGCTGCCGTCACTATTACAAGCCGCTGCGAACGACCCCTTTAGTTATAACGTTTCCGCGTTCGAGGAGAAAAGGAGCGAGAGAGGGACGACAGAGGGGGAGGGGGAGGAATGAGTGACGACGCTTTGTTATGGCACATCCTCCAGCCAAATAACCGCCCTCTAAATAATGCAATATTTCATGCTTTTGTGTTTCACCAACCCCGCGACGGCGGTAATATTTCTCTACCATGGGAGCCGTCAGGAGGCCCGGGGAGAGGGGAGGTGGAAGAGGGTGATAGAAGTGAGGGGAAGGGGTGTAGAGGAGACGAATAAATGGCGTCCCCTGTGAAAAGGAACAATGGAGATTGATTGGGAGGTGGCGGCGGCGTCAAAAGACGCAACGCAGGGCATACATCACGCCCTGTGACCTGGTTATATTAATGCTCGCTACACGACCTCAGGGGGTTCGGCCTGGAAACATTCTTTATTATTATTTTTTTTTCACCTACCTCGCAACTGTGTCCTGTCGAAAGTTACGTCTCTTCTCAACTAGACGATAATAGTCTTCGTTTGAGCGCGATTGTTTTTTCCCCCCTTTAACCTCCGTTTCTTTCCTCCGCCCAATTTTCACCAGAACACCCTTCTCGCCTTAAAAATGTGGTTACAAAGCCTGTGGCATATACAAGTTTGCACAGCGGTGTTCTCGTGGCGAGAAGATAAAACCTGTACAAAGTTTCCGACATCGACAACTTCTTAACACTCACCGGAGGCGTGTTCTATACAACTAAAAAGATATGAGAACGTTTACCTTTTCACTTAAAACTTTCCAGTCGTTACCTAACGGAATACTATCTCCTCTTTCCTCAACCTCCCTATTTCCAACTTTAGTAACAGCCTTTTTTTTTTTATTCTTTTTAGATTACGTTCCCTGATTAAATATTATGATTTTGCAGCTATTTCCCTGTAGTGTCAGCCGATTTAAATATTGCGATCTCTCACAATGATATGTAAAACAAAAATTGTTGCAATACGCATTTCACGAGACAAACAGAATTTGATTTTTTTTTCAAATTATGTTAGTATGCGGATGTTAAGTGCCATTCACGAATTTGACTCTCAAAAAAATGTATTCCTTCTAATGTTAACATTTTTGATGTGATATATTTATAAGGAATAACGCTCAAATAATTACTTAAACTAAATTACACATGAGAATCAGTCTTTACAAGGAACCAAAACAAAAGCAATTCATGAATTCATTCCTTTCATAAATCAATGATACAATAAATAAATCACCATTTTTAAAAGTACGTAAGAAGTTAAATTGCAGTGCCTACAACTTATTTTTTATTATAATCGCTTATCTTCTTTTACTAGATATCGTGACAACAGACTGTGTTAAATTAATTCATTTTAAGCTAAGTAAGGGAAAAAAAACTAATTTTCTTTTATCTTGAGTTGCGATCAGTATCATACGTCAGGTGAGATTTAATAGGACTGTGTTTCTGCTCATTTCAGCTCGTCAGTTAATTTATTTTTTCAGGCGCGCTTTGATGTGTAGACTTACATGGTTTGCCCAGCCGAGATGCGTAACGAATGTGAAGGAAAGATGCATTTTTAAATAATGTTATCGTGTTATATTACTGGGTAGTGGAGAAAAATATTTCCTGCAATTTCAAGTGTAGTTAAATAACTGCCTTGTGGAAATATAACTATAATAAAGAAGATAGCCTTTTATCTCACGGGTCCCGGGAATAAATTTCCATCTTGAAAGGCGACTCCGGAGAAGATATTTTAACATAACCAGATACCAGATAATTAAGGCTTCCAGCTCGATTCACAAATGAATAAAAGATGTGGCGAATCCCCTGCCGGAATAATTGTCTGTCACTTTTTTTGCCAATTAAGAAGGAAACGACAAAATGGCAGCTTCTGTTGTAATATTCCGTCCTGCCCCTCATCCAACGGGGGGAGGGTGTTAGCGGAGATAAAATCAAGCCGTGTTATAACTAATTAGCGTAACAAGGGCACAATTACTCATGGAAGCTGATGCTTAAAGACAGATAATTTTTGTGAGATGGTCTGATTGTCAGAGAAGCAAAACCGGATGGGCGAGAACGAGCAGGTTATGGCGCCAAACTCTTCACAAGATGCAAAATGGATTTCCGTTTGGAGTGTTCTTAAATGAAGTGTACTGATACAGTACAAATTGCGTTTGAAATGAGTGTACACACATCTGCAGCACAATATTATTTCTTGCTTTAAGAGCGTGGTACATAATTCAACGCTGAAAGTATTAATCTATAACTGTAGGTTTCTTGAAGACAATTTGCGAAAAGTAAACGATAGAAATCCCAGACAACAGTTTTTGGCCAACGTTTTAAACAAAATAGTTTCCAGTATTACTAACTTCTGAGGCACAATCTCTGACGCCGGAACCTCGTGCATTTAACTGCGGCGCAAGAGATCACGCGTAACGAATTAGTAATTCTGGATAAATAATTACTCACATGTTTGGCAAATACCATTATCTAGGATTGTCATTGAGTATTTTATCCCTATTGGATTCGAAAAAAGCGTAGAAATAAATTGATGTTTTCAGCATTTATTTATCCACTACGCACTCTTAAGAATTTATTGTTAGTCCGGCTAGGAACCAAATAGCCATGATTAGTATAGAGACGGGAAAAATTCGCGGATTCACTAACCTGTAGGCCAGCCTCCAATAATACATATGCACTCAAGCACACATCAGCTCTTCATTAGCTGCTCGTAGACACAGTGATAAGAGCCTGCATTTAGTTACATTTTTATTATTGGTGTCATATAAGCCAAGGACCAATTGCGAAAGTGACACGAACTTAAAGATGGTGGGATTCGCACTTCTGCCTGAAAGACAACGCGAATTTTTCAGGTCCCTAACGATTGTAGGGGCCGGAAAATTTAGCTGATTCACGTTAGAATGCACTGTCCTATTCATATTCAAGCCCCGACTATTTGTCCACTAGCTGCTACTCAGTGGAACAAACAGACAATGAACGAATAAATAGACGGTGCTTGAATATGCATAGAACAACGCATTCTAGCCTGCAGGTCACTGAACTAGCGAAAGTTTCCGGCCTCTAATGATAAGAGATAATGGTATATGACCGAAAATGTTTTGTCCCACCATACTCTTGAAAACACTGTAGTTTCTTGCGCAACACATATGATTTAGTGATACACGTTTGACACAACTTATAAATAGAGACATGCAAAATTCGGGTTTTTTTTCTGACAGCTGACTAGATTCCAAGTGACTATAGGCTGGTTAGACGTATCCCACTGGCCGATATTGTCGTGACTTGCCGCGGAGAATCCGTAACACACGGAAATGACGACACACAAAAGTTCGTGGCTAATTGAATCTAGATTATGCTTAGAGGTACGTCAATTTCGCGGATTCATCTGGCAGCAGCCTAGACTTGTCAGTCCTATACATCCACTGGCCACAATCGATTATCTATTGGCTTATAACCGTACACTGAAAATAAGTATAGTTGTAGGTACCATACGTGTGTTAAATTAGGGACTACAAAACAGCTGGGTTGTTGATACTACTCTGAACAGTTCCTTCAACAATCTGGTCTGTAGAAGAAACAAAGAGTCTTGTTGCTTTTACACACAAGATTGTAACTTCTACAAAACAGATTGTTGAAGGAACTGTCCAGAGTAGTATCAACAACCCAGCTGTTTTGTTGTCCCTATTTTAACAGAAGTAAGGTACCTGCAACTATACTTTTTTTCAGTGTACAAGCAGGTAGCAAGCGATAGCACTTTGCATTATTTCCTTATTTACTACTGGCTTGCAGTAGTCAAACGCGTTTCGTAACAGCCGCCTGCAAGTCACAGACATGAAAATGAAGTATACATAATTGGCGTTCAACCTGACCTGGAATGTATATGCGAAATTTACGTAGACCTACCTATAATTATGCTCTGTTATGTATAGGAAAGTGAAGTTTAGTCTGCTACCATATGATAACGCGAATTTCGCATGTGTCTACTTATAAGCATCTGCAGACCAATAACAGGCATCAAACGTTAAAATAGCGGGATTCTTATTGTCTCAGTCAAATAGGGCAACAGCTTCACGTACAAGCGAAAGCCAGTAGTCTTCTGGTAAGCTAACCGTGCGTTGAAACTCAGAAAACAGTCAAGTTTTCCCGTAATAAACCATCGCCTCTAGTCATGATATATACTGTAGTAGCCTACTTTGTTTCTTATATCTTCAGTAAATTTTGACAGATTGTTGGGTATCATCTGTTAATATTTAAGAGCGTTGCCTATTACGAACTTCAAATGCGTTATAATTTGCAAGGAAATTAAGTTTTTTTTAAACAAACTATTCCACATGTGCCCGTTGTGCCAATACACGAAAAGAAAACACTTCGGTCAAGTTGGCAGGATGGTTAATTGCGGTAATGGGGAGTGTTAGACAATTTTATTGTATTTTCAATTTTCAAGCTATAACATTCTTTCAAATTGCGTTATAAACATTTTCTCTTCGACAAAGCATACGATATATTCTTGGTAAACTGCTTGATATAAATAGTAATGGAATTTTTCATTAATTTGTCATTGCAAGAGAATTACTGGTTAACTTATAAGAATTATCTTGCAATAATTCTGCACGACACATTTATGAAAGATTCCATTATTGGTTATGTCAGGCAGTTTACCACTAATATATCCTATGCTTTGTCGAAAAGAAAATTTTGATAAAATAATTTGAATAAATATTATGGCTCAAAAATTGAAAATGCAACCAAATTGTTATTACACTCCCCCTTAAAAGGGCGTAGTAGATAAATAAGAGATGAGTTCTGCAAACTAGATCTACACTTTTTGAAAGTCAGTTTAGAAAAACTACAAAATAACTATCCTTGATAATTATAATTGGGAACTTTATTAGCAAATATTTATCCAGAATGATGCATTTGTTGAGCGTGATCCGTTGCGCCGTAATTAAATACACGGGATTTCGATGTCAGAGATTGTTCTTCGGATATACGTTACTGAAAAAAAAAATTTGCCCAAAAATTCGGCAAAAACTATTATCTGGTATCGCTATTTTTTTTTATTTGTGCAAATTGGCTCCAAGAAACCTACAAATCTAAAATGATACTTTTAGCAGTGAATTATGCGTAATGCACCCTTAAGGGTTGAAGTAACAGTGTTATGATTTGCACTGTCAAATGAGCGACACCTCTGCACAAGTAATGCTGCCAATAACCATGAAGCATATCTGCCAATGTACGCGTAATGCATTGAAACAAAATAATGCTGAAATCTTTTCGAGATAAACTCGTGGCTGTGTATACTATAAAATAGAACAGGTATAGGCGGCTTTTTAATGCCCTATTAAAATTGTGTTTCAAACAACTTCTGTATTTACGCCAGTTGTCAAAAATGTTGTTCTCTAATAAGTTATCTTTAAATGTTTATGATTAAAGAATGTTGCAAGATCCATAAATAATGCTGATATCGTGAATGACCTTCAAAATGCTTACTTCAAATTCACAAAATTCACCCCGCCAGTAATGATTGCATTTATTTTCAAACAGTTCAGCCGAGTTTACAATGTACGATATAAAAATGCGACAGTATTGGGCAACTAGCTGAACGCAACTTCCAGTGTCTTGCTCAATAAATTTGGATTGGTTTATCTTCTCAGTCTGTGCAATTTGTGCCATTAGAGAGATCTTCCTCGAGACTTTCTCACACAAAGTCGGCGTCCAATTTTGCATTGCATGTAACTAGCTCCACGGCGAGTTCACCAACAATTTTATAATTTTTTTTTTTATAATTTTCATATTTTTACAAGATATCGGGTTTTTAGTAGACACAATTTGTCACTATTATTTACAATAATAAAATGTTTTTTGGTTTAATAGATTTTGTATAGAGACATGTGAATGTCCAAATTTACATAAAATGTTTTTATAGCAACTAGAAATGAAATAGTTCACTCTGAAGAACATCGTCACAGACTACCTTGAGATGTGTATAAAACCGCATAAATTTTTGTTTGTATTTTTAAATAAATTCAGAACCTTGGAATTTTTTTATTTCACGTTCTGTATTTTTAAATACAAAAAAAGTCAATACCGTTTTCATTTATATATTTGCATAGTCAGTGACTATATTCTTCAAACAGAATTAATTCATTTCTAGTGTAAATTCCTTTTATACTAATTTGGAGTTTGATATGTCATTATATGAAACTACGAAAAAAAAAAAAATTACAGCAAAAAACACAATGTAGTTCTACAAAACAAACTATGTCTTGTACAAATATGAAAACTATTAAAATAATTAAAATTTTAGGTGATATATCCACTCCCTCAATCCTTTTCGTCCCTTCCCCCTTCAGGGCTAACCTCAAGATAATTTTCTTGTTGTTCGTGTCTTTCTTGTATTATCATTGGCGTTCAAGAGTTTATGTACAGTTCACGGTCAGGCGAACGAAAAAAAAATGAATTCGACAATATCGTGTAGAAGGAACGAAGAAGCCAGAACGCGAAATGTATTACGTGTATTCATCAAAACAGTCAAGAAATCTCAGAACGTTTGCGTCTTAATAATTAATACGTGATGGCAGATAATCCAGGGAGTTTAAAATAAATAAATATATAGATATATAGATACATATATATTGAGACGGACATCTCATGCTATTTACGTATCTCCGAAACTTATTTATCGCTCTTACATTGTATGGAAGTTTTTGAGTGTTGTCCCTGCCTGTCTGCCTAGCTTATAGCAGTTGGGTTGCTGTGTATATAAGACTGGTATTAGAGGACTTTGGACCAACGACAAACCTGAATGAAAACACTCGCGTACTTCCGCACTAACTTGTCACGTGTACAACTGGCGACTAACTAGAGCAGCAGACAATGTACAAGTAGCTGAAGACATAGTGTATACAATACAGTGGAATCTAGCCGACTGGTCGTTGAACCCGCGACATTTCCGGTTATATAACCATCACCGATTCAGTATAGCATAGGCCTACGTGTAGACTAAGTGTACAATAATTGTATTATGGGTTTCCTTTTAACTTGAAGCTCGGAACTGCTGTATTACTGATCCCATTATTCTCCAGCTCTGTCTGTGGTTCGGTACTACAAAATAACTCTAACCTACTACAGTATTTTATTTTATTAAAAGCAACAGTGCGACTGTAAGAAGTTTTGTTGGCATATTTTTTTATTTTTTAATTGAGACACAGCATTGTATTGAATTGTAACTTATACTTTTTGCTAAGCTTGCCTTAAATTAAAATGTGAATTAAGAAAATAATCTTTATTAGCTTGCTTACTATTTTATTGTAAATTCAAAAAATCTTACAAATTTAATTTGTACATGCCACCTCGCGAAACCTTTAGGGCATTAATAATTTTTATGTACGGAAAAATTTGACATGGTAGTTCTCTAAAAGTTGAACAAATTTTGTTGTTACTTAAAATGATTATTTTTGTGAACACCCTTAATAAATTTCACCAGACACTTTCGCCTGAAAATTTGCCAGCCAACCATTGCTCAAAAGCTGTCAGAAACAGCTCTGCGAGGAGGCTGGGAAATATATATCCCGCTTCATCCATCTTCATCATTCTCTTGACGTTTGTTCGAGCATCGCATACTTCGATACATACTGTCTCCATCAATTTTCACTAAGTTTTTCCCGCGCACTGGAATTATTTTTCCCCTTCCACAGAGGCAACAGTACACAGAATTTCAGTGACATAAACTTCATTTCTTTTGATTAGCACACCAAAACAGATTTTGCAAGCAATTTATACTTTTTTTTAAATGTAGTGCTGGAAACTGCATTCAAAGGACAAGTAACAGAGAAGACACGCGTAAAGTGCCGTACATTAATTGTACACACAAATATTTTGCTGACGACTCCACAAAGTATGAGAGCAATCATATCCTACGTAATAGTAATTTGTTTATTGTCTTGTCTCACTTGTCTGCACATTTAGTTTAGCTAACTATTTCATTATAATTTTCTTGCCACTGTTTAAAATGACCGCATGTGTTTAATAGTTTCTGTGTTAGAGAAGTCGGTTCTAGGGCCACGATTTTGTCGCGAAAAGAATTTTGCCCCACTTTGTTTCAGTGTCTCTTGCGCACATCTGCAGCCTTTATTCAAGGTTATTGGCAGCGTGTGTTTGTTCAGACACGTTTCTCATTTGACTGCACCAATCAGAATAAGATTATTGTGACTCCTTACCTCTGTAATTTTCCAAGGCAAGTGAGAGTGAAATTATCCAATTACGGGCGATGTAGCAGACCTGTAGACGTGCACATGACGCATCGAAACCAAATGTTGCAAAAATCTTTTCACCATAAAATCGTGGCTCTAGTTATTGCCAAACTGTACACAGAGAAAACAAAGATGAACTCACCAGTTAAATAGGTAAATAAATATAGATTTAAAAAAAACTAATTGATCCTTTGTGTTGTATCATACAATTTGATGGCAATTTTTAACTTTTTACTCGTGAAGAACCTTAACGTGACTATAAAACCAATTGCTTTATCTTATAGGGCCTAGACTTAATTATTATTTATTGGTTCGGTATTTTTTTTTCGTACAACATTTTTTTTAGGTACTAGGCCCCATGCCAAATAGTACGCAAGTAGAAAATTTATTTTGCTATGTGAATTAAATTTTTCCCCCTCCTTATTAACTTTTATATGTTTAGTAACCGACGTCTGTGTTACTCATGCAATAAGTAGCATTCTTTGATATCTGTCTTTAAGTAGAGAAATCTGTCTGTAATGTTTACTAGCTTGTAGCCCAGCCCTACTACCTTACTTGTTTATGTACTGTTTCACATACTTTGGTTTTGTTTTGCAGTCGGTATTGACTCTTGACAAAGCCACTTAAGGTGATATTACCAGCTTGAAAGTCTACGTATTGCTAAGCAACAATGTTTTAGGAGTGAGTGTACCACTGTCCCGTCCTAATGGCTCTCGCCTTCTTTTCCCCCTTCCTCATCCCGTCAAGACACCCCCCACCCAAGCTCGGGACTACGAGCAGAACCAGGCAGAGCCTCCTGGCACGCGCCTAGTGACACCCAAGTGTATTCGCTCGATAATCCATTCGTGTTTGCATGTTAGCCCATCAATATGTGCTGCAAACTAGTTATGTGTAGGAGTGAATTTCAATTTTGTGTATAAAATTTAAACATATTCGGGATTACTTTATTATGAATCCAGTAACAATATATC
>PNEQ01031640.1:0-20403 GCA_003012365.1 Medauroidea extradentata
AAAATCATTACGTATTTATTTTGTGTTGTGTTGTTAGGGTAACTATGTACATATGTGCACATTTAAATACATTTCATGATGAAAACGTACGTCACGTTACAGTGTTTTTCACTAAGGGATGATAATCATCAAGGATGGTAACATTCGTGCGCGACGTGACAGTCGTATCTGTTGTGTGTCAGTGACCTACATTTCAAGGATGGGCTAGGCGAGAGAGGGGAACAAAGGAATGCAGGGGCGCTTGAGCAGCTGGCAGCGGAGCGCCGGGCGGGCAGGAAACAGCGTTGCCAGATGGCTTTAGCGCGCGCTGCGCCGAGTTCCTTGGGTATGTTTAAATATTGTACTATGTCAAATTTTTTAGTACTAAGTACATATAGTGTAAAATAAAATTCATATAACAGTTTATGTATATGTACACCATGTTTTTATAGTACTTTCGGTACTTAAATACAAATATACCTAATTTGTTTACAAACAAAAAAAAATTATGTTTTATCCGAACAATTCAGAAAACCGAACCGGTTCGTCCCCCGACTAGTTCGGATAAGTGAGGGAAGAGTGAACATTTAAATTATTCTTACCATCGCCCAACATTTCCAAGGATGCAGTTTCACTGAAAAACATAAATATTTTGTACACTATAAATAAACAAAGAAATATTTCTTTGTAATGAAAAATAAACTTCACGAATGTGTAAAATTTGACACAAGTGATGAATACATATTCCAAGACAAAGTACAAATAAAATTAGTAAGATTTGCAAGATACAAAATAATTTTTTCCTGTAATTTAAAGAAAACATACACAAACAGTAACAAAAATTAGAAATAAAAATTACCTTTTACTGTGTGTGATATATATATATACACACACACACACACACACACAACAAAAAAAGCAAACTGAGTGCAATTTTAAAACATAATTAAATGCAGATATGCAAATACAATATTCATACTAAAAAAATGGCTAAGTGTATGACAAAAACTGCCAGTAACTTGCTGTCACAAAAATGTTAACAGTGACACAGTGCCCTTAATGCTTCTTCAAATAGGAGAAAATCCAATAATGACCAAGTAATCCAGTTAAGAGTTGCCAATCCTTACCTCCTGTGACGACCGATCCCACACACGAAGGGTTTTGTCGTCTGCACATGACACCAGGTGGTTTCCATCACGAAAGAACATAACATGTCTGATTCCTGATGTGTGGCCACTGAACATTGTGGGCTCTGCAATACCACAATAATTATTAGTCCTGCGTCTACATATGTAATATTTTTAAGTACAAACCAGCCATGTTTCAAATTTAACTTATCACTCCAAACTAAACAGAAGTCCTAGAGTTCCTGTGTTAAATCCACTAGAGGAAGAAGAAGAAGAAAAAGCAGAATGCACTAAATTAACAATGAGACTTTTCTTTAGTCTTTCTTTTCCATGGAATTACTGAACTGAAGAATTTTGGATTTTTGGCTACTGGATCGCAGGTGTTTGAACAGCCTATTTTAAAAATTTGTACTAAAATAACAACTTACAAAATGTTACTTCCACACTTTTTAGACAGCAATGAAGATTGGGTAATTCATCCAGTATATAGACATCTCTGTTTAAACTATTATTCTGCTTTTCAGGATTTTTCCTAAAAAGAAATATCCTTAACATATTGTATCCATATGTTATTTTCTTTTTGTAAAATTGTAAAGTATGTTTTATGAGAGAACATTCTTTTAGGTTGAACATTAATAATGTCCTGTCCCTGTATTGGACATGGAACCTGCAGACTTCTAGGTGGCAAACTGAAAATCCCAACAAATTAATTTTCAGCCTTTTGTGATCTTTAAATTTTGGACCCATTATAAGTTTAGGTGACTTAGCAGTGCCACTAGAAGGTTCAGTAAGTAATGTAGGACGACCGGCCATGCAATGAGAGGGCCTGATTCATATGCTGTTTTATTAGTGAACTTGAAAGACTGAAGAAGACACAGTGAACTCCATTTTTTTAGTAAGAATTAGCCAAGGCCAAGAGCCTTGTGGCGCCACGTATTTTGCATACATTTTCAGCCTGTCACTTTATTTGCATCTGTCATAACTGTGTTTTGAACAAAGCTACATACTAACTCACATAATTTTTAAAGAGACTTTTTAACCCAAGTATATTTTCTTAACAAGAATAGAACCCCACAACAAGTAGTCTTGTAATACGGAGTGATTTTATTCTGCACTAGTCAGATGCATTTTAATATGAAACATAAATTTTAATTTTCATTAAAAAGACTAACTATGAACCCTAATTTAGAACACTAAATTTGTGGTAAAAGCACATCTACATAAAATTGCTACTTATATGTGAACACATTTTACACACAGTGATTTTTCATGCAATAATTCTCTTTGGTATCCTGAGAACAGCATAATAGGGTCATTCCATGTCAAATCAGCACAATTTAATAAAAATTCTGCCTCACCATCTCGGACGTTAATTATTCTTGGTTTGAAGTTAATTCAATTATTAAGTGTTTGAAGAAACAATTTTTTTAAATTTTTCTAGCGTACAGTTTTATAGCAAAGAATTATCAAAAATTGCAAAAAATGTTAATTTTTCCACATTTTCATATACAAAATTAGCTGTAATTCTTGAACAGTTGATGCTAGATACCTGAAACTGGGTTCATTTTAAATCTTTTTTAATGGGCTTTCATATGACATGCAACACAGTGGCATTAAAAAAATAAACATTTTTAAATGTTGATTTTTTTAAAAAGTGACAAATTTAAAAATTTCAAAAAAATCTCAATTGTTAATTATATAATTCTTATTTTACTCTCAAAATATCTTTTGGGATCTAGATGGGATTAGGAGTTACGACTATTTGAAACTGTGTATGTACACTGAATCACTGTATGACACATGCGTATCGCCTTGATGAGAGTCAACTTACGTACAACTGATTTTAGTAGTATAGCAAGTGTGTGTGTGATGATACTTTATATGCCACTAGAAAGATGAAGCTGTTTCAATAGTAATTTTTCGGTGAATTCAGAACTAATTGTGTGTGAAAACCGACTACATTAGCATTTTTATAGCTATGCCTTTGAGCTTAGTTTAAATCCAAGACGGAAAACTGTGATACGAGGGTGTCACTATATTGCTTTAACCCACTACAAAAGGCAATCTCACATAAAAAAGGGCTAAGAAATGTAACAGCATGGACGATGGAGTGTTTTTCTCAATTGCCGTTCTGTAGCTAAAGTTTGTGATGTGCGTAGAGAAGAACTTGGTTGAGTGAAAAGTGTTAATGAAGAGTTTAAACGTAGACGTTAAGACTCACACCAGCTTGGCAGGTTCAAGGTTTGGGACAGATGAGAATGTGATTTTCCCTTAACAAGCTATACAATCTCAAAACAATTCTCTTCAAGGAGTAGGAGAATCTCTGATCAATAAGAAGAAAGTTCAGTATAAACAGTACTCAATAGAAAAAGTTAGGAAAATAAGTACAGCGATTAAAAGAAAAATATAAGTGAACGCAGACAATTCTAACACTGACCTGGATTCAGAGGATTATTCAATGTTACGTAACCTTAAAGATCATTACAAGAGTTGTAACAGCAGAAAAATTAAGATTATGTTACTAATGCTCTTGCCTATGGAAACATGTAGTGTACGAAAAACAATGAGGGAATTCAAAGCTTCACGTTACATAGTTTCTCAAGCCAGAAAACTTTTGAAAGAAAAAGGCATTTTATCAACTTCCAGACTAAAAATCTAGCAAAAGCCTTTCAGCTGAGACAGCAGAAACTATCATGAAGGGGATGAAGTCAGCAGAGCTATGCCAGGAATGAAAGACTGTCTTTCACTAAAAGACTGTAATGGGAAAAAAATTCATGTGCCTAAACTTTTGTTGCGCTGCAATTTGAAAGAGATTTACATCTTGTTTAAAGAAAAATTTCCAGACAAAGTTGGATTTTTTAAATTTGCAGTGTTGAGGCAAAAAAAACTGTACAGTGCCCACACGCTAGAAAAGGTTCTGGAGACGCGCAGCGGAGAAGTATCCCCCTCCTTCCGCAACTAACAGGCGAGACAGTGCTCGTCTGCTGATTGGTTATAGTCGCAAAGACCGCACCCACATTCCACAGCCCACATCCACTACTGACCTGAGTGATAACATTAGCCAAAGAGTAGGTGCCTGTTGGGTGCGTGCTGAGAACAGTCTCAAATCACTTGTGTATAATACGCTACACGTTCGCTTGGGTCGCGATAGTTAACGTGCACGGTGTTGTGTTGTAAAGTGTTATTATGCCTCCGATACATTTGAAGCTTAAAACGCAAGGTTTTGCATAGCCAAATGCGCGAAGTTATTGCTAATGTGATTGCGTTTATGAACAAAGAAAAACGAGCTAAGGGACCTATAATTCCACTTGCCGAAACACGAAAACGCGTTGCCGCTGCTACAGGCGTTTCTAAAAATAAGATTTCTCAAATCCACAAAGAAATGCAGCGTATCGAAAACGGCGCAAGTACAAGTTTTGCAACACCAAATAAACACAGGAGTCGCCCAAAGCAAGTGGTGGGACTGGACGACTTCGATAGAGTGATGTGCGCCGGACAATCTGTAATTTTTATATCCAGAAGAAAATGTCTCCCACAATCCCAACGCTATTACAAGAATTACGTGTGTCTATTGGATTTAAAGGAGTAGCAACAAGCCTACAAAAAATTGTTCGGGAATTGGGTTTTAGGTGGAAGAAAACCAGAACAAATTGTGTTATCCTTACAGAAAAGCAAGAAGTTAGACACAAGCGCACTGCATATCTAGACGCAATAAAAGAAGCAAGGAAGCAAGGCAGACCTATAGTGTACATGGACGAGACATACATACTCAGTTCGCATAGCACAGAGAAAACGTGGACTGACGATAGCAATGCGGGTATAATGAAACCAGTATTGAAAGGCGAGCGATTAATAATCGTATATGCCGGCAGTGAAACTGGATTTATTAAGGACGCGTTACTAATGTGGCGTTCGAAGCAAGCAACTGGCGATTATCACAATGAAATGAATGCCGATAACTATGAAAAATGGTTGCTGGAGAAGCTTATACCAAACCTTCCAGAAAACTCTGTACTCGTGACTGATAACGCACACCATATCACAATAAATTGCGAGAAACATGTCCAAATTCTAACACCACAAAAGAGAGTATGAAGTCTTGGTTACACGAAGAAATTATTGCATTTCAACCCGATCTGTTGAAACCTAAACTATATGAATTAATCAAACTTCACAAAGAAAGATTTCGGGTGTATGTTATCGATGAGTTAATGTCACAACATTCCTACAGCGTTTTACATCTTCCACCATACCACCCGGATTTAAATCCAATAGAACTTATTTGGGCGGACGTAAAACAATGGGTTGCCCAATGAAATGTAGACTTTAAAATTAGTAGTGTCATTTCTTTGTGCAAACAACGTTTTTCTGAGATAGGAAGTGATAAGTGGAAGTCTGTGTGTGAACACGTTAAAAAAATTGAAGAAGGATATGGAGTACATGAAGGGGCTATTGATATTGCTGTCGACCAAGTTATAATCAACTTAGGTGGAGTAACCGACACTTCAAGTGACACCGATACCGGCAGTTCATGTGACGATGTAGACGGCAGGAGTATCGCTGGAAGTGATGGTGTATTGTCTGGAGTTGAAGAGTTACAGTAGGTAAGTTGGCTGCCACAGTCATACATATGTTTTTTGAATGGTGTTTACGACACGCAGCTGGCCTCCATCATTCCCCCTCTTAGCGGTTGGGAGGGGAAATGTGGGGCGGGTTGCTGCGCAGAACGTACCAGTTTATGCCTGCTATGCATCTCGCTGAAGACCTTTCCTAGCGTGCGGGCACTGTACCACAGCAGGTCAGAGTGGTACACATGCAGTATGTGTGTGTACCAATCATCAGAACATTAAAATGATGATAGAAAATGCCATATTACTGTTAATTACCAATGGAGAAATAAAAACGTACAAAGAATGCTTGGCAAAGATAATTTGCAATCCAGGAAATTATATTTGGGTGAATGTGTTTTCTGCCCTGGAGCTGCAGTTCTCAAACAGCAACTTGAAAATACCTTGGAAGAGCATATAATTGACACAGTCACTTACCAACAGTGGATTTCTGTTGACAGGTGCAACTTGGAAATACTACACAAAAATTCCACAGAATTTGTCGACTTTTTGCTACGAAATTTCCGCTTTACTTCGTCATGACTTCATTGCAAAGCAACGAACACAATTCATGAACTGCATAAAAGAATATTTGTCTGATTCCAAGTTTGCTGTTGTTTGTGACTTTTCCAGAAAATTATTCACTTGTGGTTCAGGATGAGGCTCAGGGATATAGATGGATAAATGAACAAGCATCTGTGCATCCCTTTGTGGTGTATTTCAAGGACTCTGATAGTAAAATCCAACACTTAAGCTATGTTCTAATTTCTGACTGTCTTGAGCACAACACAGTAAGTTGCTGTCTACCTTTTCAAAAGAAACTTATAGACTTTTTGAGGCTATGATTAGAGAAACACATGAGAAA
Source organism: Medauroidea extradentata (assembly GCA_003012365.1). Lineage (NCBI taxonomy): Eukaryota > Metazoa > Arthropoda > Insecta > Phasmatodea > Phasmatidae > Medauroidea > Medauroidea extradentata. The sequence goes on from PNEQ01031640.1 coordinate 6,579, forward strand.
AATGCATTATTTTTCAGATGGATCTAGCGCACAATACAAAAATAAGAAAAATTTTCTTAAATTGTGTCATCACATGGAGGACTTCAGCATTCATGCAGAATGGCATTTCACAGCAACTGCACATGGAAAAGGACCATGGTAATGGTGTAAGATGGACAGTCAAGAGGTTGGCAGTACATATGTGCAAGCCATCAAAAGCTATATGATAATCAGATAACTACCCCAAGAAAACTGTACAATTGGGCTGAAGATAACATTGTGGGTATTACCTTTGCTACACAAGAAGAATACATCACAATAGAAACATTTTTGCCCGATAGATTTGTGCTCAAACTATTCCAGGTACCCAGAAACTACATGCTATACTACTATTAGAAAAGAAAATGAAAGTTTTGGCAAAACATTTTTCCTTCGCTGAAACTTGACTCACATTTTCTGCGACATCTCAAAACATAATGGTTCTGGATGAAATAAGCGGTTATGTCATAGCTGTCTAGAGTAACAGACGGTGGTAGCTTACGTTCTGGCAAAAGACAAAGAGGCTGGCAAAGTGAAACTGACATTTCTTCACCCGGCAGGACCTCGCCATCTTTCTCCTATCCCAAAACATCTGATCTGTGGATACCATCAGTAGACATTCTGTGCTAGGTCAACCCAGTGACTAACAGGACATATATATATTCCCCCCAACAATGAAATTAAAAATGTAAAAATTGAAATCTTTCAACAATACAGTGTTTGAGGGAGACAACATAATTCCAGACTGTCTAAATTATATTTCTGGGAGTTCTGCAGCTTAATGTAATGGTAAGTAGTTAACTAACAAATACTTCACTTATTTTTCATGACAGACAATTGTCACTTTTGAAAGCATATAATGTACTTACGTTGCTAATTTACAATAAGTAACCGTTCACACCACAATGTCTTGCCGCATAACTCATGATCTCATAGAGATACCAAAATTATATTTTGAGAGTGAAATTAGAATAATATAAACAACATTTGAGAATTTAAAAAAATTTTAAATTTGTAATTTTTCAAGAAAACCAAAATAGAAAAATCAGTAAAACAATAAAAAAAAATGTTTATTTTTTTAATGCCACTGTGCTGTATGAAAGCTCATTTAATAAGCTTTAAATTGAACACAGTTTCAGATTTCTAGCATAAACCGTTTTAAGACTCACAGCCAATATTGTAAATGAAAATGTGGAAAAATTTATGCAATTTTTGATAATTTCTAAAAAATTGTGCACTAGAAAAAAAAGTTTTCTTCGTGCAATTAATGGGTACAAACCAGAAATAAAATAATTATTAATATCACAAAGGGTAAGGTAGAATGTGTGTGCTGATTTCACATGGAATGACCCAATATTGTTGTGACTAAAATTTAGGAAAATTAATTTTTTTTTTCCATTTGCTTTTGTTCTTAAGACAACATTTGGAATTGGTTAGTTTACAGATTTTTAATATTGATTTTTTAGTCGAGACTTTATCTTGGAATTTAGTTTTCATTGGATGAAAGACAGATTGAACGGTGGTGTACTTTAGCTGCCTTAACTGCAAGTTCACTGATCTACGGCATTCAGTACACTCCCTGCACTGTTTTGTCTGCTATGTAGGTGGGACAATATCAGAGTAGTTTACATCAAGTCGTAAGCTATCTGGAAAATTTGGGGATTCGGTGCCTGTCTGGCAGTATTGGACATTTCACGTGTTGCTTCCCCACTCCCCTTCCCGTCAGCGTTTGTCTCCAGATGCTTTGATGACCCAGTCCGGTAGCGCACCATGTGTAGCACTTTTTTAAAGTCTGTAACCGCTGGCCAGGCTCCGCAGCAATTGTGATGTAGGAGGTAGGTGAGAGAGCTCGAAAGAGGCAGAGAAAGAGAACAAGTCGGGAAGAAAGGAAAAGAGTAGTGTCTCGGTAGGCGAGTCGATTTGAGTGCACCACTTGGAGAGGAGGCCTAGCCTGCTAGGGAAACAATAAGTGTGTGGTTGTCATGGGAGGAGGTGGTCAGTCAGAGGGAACCATTGAAGAAGCATGATGCAGGCGGCAGGACGAGTGCTGAGCTGGGCCAGATGCCATAAGAAATATGACAGCTAAGTATGTACGTACATGAAAGAGAGTTCAACAGGTATCATAAGAGGTTAGACTACTGTGGGACTCAAGTTTGGGCATGTTACTGTCGGTTGTCATGATCACCTTAGTTACGGTGAGTAATGTTAATCTTGTTGAGATATTTTCTTCTTAACTCTCCTTAGGTTTTGTTCACGATGTAATCACATGTTTTCATTTAAAAAATACCTTCTGACTGATGGGTTGGATATCTTTTGCTTGATCTACTTACTATCAGAATAACATTGTGCTAACGTGTTGCGACTGTCATTTCTTAACTGTTTATATTTGCCATTCCCTCAGTTTGTCACAGTGCAACAAGTAACGCTTTTTTGTCAAATAACCAATATCAGTAGTAGTTATTATAACAATACACTAAGTAACAGTTTTAAAACAAGGATTTAACATGTTTTAAGCATCTAATTTAACACGAACCCAACCTTGACTATTGTGAACCATTACATCATCAGGGTGGCTACAGAGTTCCTGTCAAAAATCTCCCTGACATTTGTATAACTGAAATACTTTAACAAATTAAATCTTGATTTTAATGTCCCTTAAATTAAATCATAGCATTACTCACTGAATGATTCCTTGCTATGACATCAAATAACTCATCACAGGTACACAATTTGGTGCTATATTTGTGTTAACCAATACCATTTTCACAAAACAAAAAATGTAAGTCTAATAAAAACTATGTATGTCTGCATATAACCACCACAGTAGTCATTTTATGTACAGCATATATACATTTGGAGTAAACACTTTTCAACCCTTCCGATGAAGAATCGCGTATATTTTGAACAATAATTCATCACAATATCACTTTGAAAATTTTACTTTGTTAGTTATGTTATTTTCCCAGAGTAACCAAAGTAAACTCATAATATTTAAATGAAGACAATAAAATGCAATATATATCAACCGGAAAATTACAATTTTTGTGTAGATGAATGCTGTAAATTACAGAGTAAAAATCACCAACCGACAGTTTTTGTTTTCAACAAAATTCCCTGCACAACGCCATAATTCCCCAACATTTCTCTATTTTCCCTGATATTTCTACGTTTTCCCTGCCTGTAGCCACCCTGAACATTATGTTAACTGCCTGAAGATATTAAATCTGGTGGCAGATTAAATACGAGCACCAAATGTCTGCACAAACGCAGCACCGAGCAAGGAAAACTGCTCTGCACTTGCACCAGCCAACATAGGTGGAAGTAAATACGCCAGACACTAGCAGGCAGGACACACCCAGACACAGCAACTCCATTTCCTCAGCCCGGCATTCAAAAGTCAATAAGAAACCTAGTCACAAATTCATTTGGAACCGTTTGGGAACAGTTTGGTCAACGTCGGCTAACTGGCCAAGTTAACCTATGTGCTAAGGAGAGTCTCGATGTGTGCTTCATCTAAGGCTGTATGTATTCTGGGGCAGCATTATTCTCTAACCTTTAAGTGAAATGAAGCTTGTAAAAACTACAAAATATGGATTCACATTATGTCTGATTGATTAACTGTAGAAGTGATGACATCATAAAATATTAATATTCCGCATGTTTAGAGTGAAGATTCTGCAGTAGTGAAGCGACGTGTTTTATTATTCATAACTTATTGCCATTCCAAGTGATTAGGTCTATCATATTTTGCAAGTGTGAATAATACAATTGATTGTGATGGAAATCGTGAATTTTCTAATCATATTATGTAGGATATAATTTCTAGTATTTATTTGTTTCGTAAACGTCTAGATCAAGGAATAATTGGCCACGTTTATTGAAAATGTATAAGACTATTTTCTCGCATTGTCAAGACAGTTGAGGTCACCATGTTCAAAATTATTGCATTCATTTTATATTAAATAATAAAAATAAAACTTGCAAACATATTATGTTAAATTCTGATACTGCCTCTGATACTTTTGTTTACATCACAATCGTCACGTCACCGCTTCGACAGTAAGTTAAATAGACTGACAATTCATCGTTAAGATATGTAAAAACTAATTTTAATGACTATTTCCCCTGAAAATAAAATCTTGACTACTGTATATATTGTTTTCATGGCACTCAACTGTGACGAAGCACAACACAGCTGCCAAAAACAGCAGCCATTTGTGTAATGCTAAAATGTGTTGTTTGCGCACGCACGAGCAGTGCAAAATCATTTGCACCGCACGCACGAGCGGTGCAAAATCATTTGCGGTGAGGGTCTAGCTCATCACAGACTTCTTTGCATTTTGCACCATTCACGTGACTAGTTGCACCAAATAAGGAGCGTATTTAATCCCAGTGCGGTGCAGTACTGGCTAAGCAAATGTTGCGTTGCGACGCCAAGAAAATGTTTAATTGGCCTCCTGTTATCAGAGTAATTATTATATCAACTGAAAAAATAAATCCTTTGTCTTTCTTCAGTTATTTCTGGTAAACTGCCTGCATCTCATTATTAATTTCTTTTTCTTTCATTTCAATAACCGTTGAGGCACTGGAACAACCCAAGGCTCACCGGAGGCTAGCTACCTAGTTCTAGGTAAACATCCAACAAATGTTAGGATATATTGGTCAACACTGTCTGACATTTTCCCTCTCATTTTGTTAAGCAGGCCCCCAAGAACAGACCAAATTACCCCCCCCCCCTGGATACATTTCATTTAAACTACCCATCTGGCAGTGAATGGTGGTGGTTCTGCAACCCACTTGAAACTATTCTAGTCTATATTTTATCTTCAATCCTTCCCCCACCTCCTCATACCATATTCCTTATCCTTGCTACCCAACAATATTCAATCTACAGTTATTCAGCAACTATCTACTTATGTATTTTATTTATTCAAAAAGATTTTAAAATACAGTAGTATTTCTCTCTATTCTGTAAACCAAATAATCTGTGTTTATTTGGAATCGTAGTCAGCATCAATAGTGTAAAAGTATGCAAATTTTGATTTCTAAGACTGAAACTACAGAGAAATCATCACCAGATATTTTGAGTACATTTCTCATTGGTTAGATTTAGCTCTTGTGGTTCTGTATATTTCACAGTGAGTGTTGTGTCTTCTACAGCAGAGATCCAGGCTACAGAGGGAGTCTTTTTTAAGTCTTGTACATGAATTAAGGGGCCCTCTACTGCAGACATCATCAGTACTTACTTCCCTCACACTAAACAACGCTGACACGTATACACTGTACCTATTCCAGAGGTATACCCTTACCAGTTTTATCCCTTTTTAATTTCTGCAAGTTTTATGCTTGCTAGTGCATTTGTAAAAGATATTTTGAGTAATTTGAAAATCTGGTAATCCATACAAACCTTGGTCCCACTTAGTTCAAATTAGCAGGACACTACTGCATTATGCCTGACAACACATTACAATTATACATACTGCAATACTGCTGATATAGGCTATTCATAATAAATTGTCCTCACTTTTGATAACAGCGTGTTCACTGTAAGCCAATTTGTTCTGTCATGTTGTAATGAGTACAGAATAATAATTATTTTTGTTTGTATGTATTAAGGTTTATTATGTGTTATGTTACACGACGTTTATGTACACCTTCATCGTCGTCTGTTTCTTCGTTGAGTTACCCTGAAGATGAGAAGGGAAATGAGGCAATCAAAAGTCCTCAAAATTTTCCATTATGAGAGGGTTAGTTTAGGACAAACCGTCGAAAACGAAGAATTTGAATTATGAATATATTGCTCTACAGGAGATTACTTAGCATATTAAAATAAAATTTGAAAGTTAAAATGTACCTCATCCATTTTATTTTATTATAATGTTATGTTAAATTTACTTTTAATTATAATGAAGTTCCAAGCAACATAATGACCAAGTAAATATTTTTATGATGAATGTATTATTGCCAGACCATAATTAACTTTTCCAGCAACATATCAATTTTAATTTAATGTTAATATAATTTTTATATCTTTTCAAATAATTAAAGATAAAGCTCTTAGTAATTGAACTCATTGAGTGAATCAGCTAGATGCGTTAAAGTGATTGAACAGTTAAAACGCCATTTACGACTTGTTTGCTACGGCAGCATAATCTTGAACGAACGTGTATAAAACGTCTAGTAGAAATGTTTTTCGAAGTGAGAAATAAACTTACATTATGATGATACGTAACGATATGACACTGTAATAGTTGTGCTTCAAAGCCACGTGTTGCTTCACACCGGTTTCGTACACTTCACGATGATATTCCAACACAAGTCACCGAGTCGATCGAAGGAGTTGGAGACGCGGTAAAAACTGATCGTTGTAACGGATTTCCAGCAACAGGTGGTTTCTACTTACACAAGTGGAGCATGGAGCACACGTCGCAGACATCATAGTGGCCTATGACAATTTGAAAGGCAAGATAAACACTTGAAATTGATATGTATTTGTTTCAGACATTTTGAATGAGTCACAAGGATAATTATCTCATGGTAATGTTGTATTTTGAATGTCCTTGTACTCTTTGTTTCAGGATTTTCATTCTTTATTTCCAAGAAAAATATGAACTATAGGTAAATGAAATTGTGATATATAATTAATGACATTGTTATTGTATATGTAATAAGATTTTTTTTGTAATTAGTTATAATTAGGGATGCTGACTGAGTATCAAATAATAATTTAGAATTAAAAATTTGCTATCAGCAGCACAAAAGGCATTTCTGTAACAAGTACAGAATAATTATCATTTTTGTTTACATTCTAATAGGATTCTAATTAACATATTTATTATAAACAGTCTTAATTTGTTTTGATGGGAATTGTAATATTTGTTTGTTTACTTACGTTGCTCATCATAATTTTAGTTCTATGCTATATACTAATTTAATATTGAAAGCACTCCACATTCCTTTCAATTTCTTTTAAATTTAATTTAGTTATAAAACGTAATTTAAGTGAATGCTATTATTTATCTTATTATTTACTGGATGGTAATTTTTTATTTAAAGTGATTAAGTTTTAGTTTCTTTTCACGATTCTCTTTGGTAGTGATGCTTGAGAAGTAAAGAAAATGGTGGTGGTTTTTGAAATGGCTGGATCGCATCGGTAATGCCTGATTTTATATCCGATGATCCCAGGCGGCATCATAATGCTAGGTTACTATTTGAGACCACCATTTCAAAGCGTAAAATGTAGGAAAACAGGACAAGTAAAAAAGAGGTCCTAGTTTTGCATCTTTTATTAGTTTTGGAGAGAGCAAGATCGGCGGCGTCATTGGCTTCATCTTGTCGGCAATAGATAAGTACTGATGCCATACGTTTTACGCAATATAGATTTGGTATATTTAAATGAAATCTTTTGGAAATCACTACACTAAATTGTATTTATGGTTTAAAGTATGTTTGTCGCTATTTTTGTGAATATTTGGACTATAAAACGTAAAAGGAAAGTACTAACGGAAGCCATCACCCAGTGGTCCTAAAGATAATTTATCGTCTTAAAGCTGGAGCATTTTCATCAGTAACTTGGAGACACTAATCATCGTAATGAATTTAATAAGTTATTCGAAATAAAGGGAGAGAATTTTGGACATTAATTTTATTCTGAGTCGAAGTTCACTAGCATAAACTAAATTGGAAGTTTAAATTACTTTACAATTTCATTGACGATTTTATTAATTATAACATTGAGACATACTGAATTGAAAACTTCAGAAGTAAATTTACTTCAGAATTAAATATTTTAGAACCTAAAAATCAGAACTGTAAGGATGGGAGTGCATTTTAATCATTATATACACTGTATTTTTCATTTACTTTCTTTCAAATACTCTAATTTTTGCTCACTCAGTTATGCAAATAATTTCATGCACAGTTTGGTGTAATTTAGGGAAATTGTCTACATTACTTCTGAAATTCTAGTAAGGATTATTTTGTGTGTGTATTTATGTCTGTAGAGTAGTAGTAGCAGCAGTATTTCTTCGAATACTTCAAGACTCTATCATATGTATTTTGGTCATCCTTTCCTACCAGTAAATATAATTGGTATGACTGCAAATTCTGTTTAGTTCAATAAGGTTAACAAATTCTCTTGCCTTTCCAATCAACATGATTAGTCTCCAGAGTACTATAAAATCTACTGTGAATTTGGGTGTCGAGGTATTTATAAGATATAAGTAGTACACACCTACGTAACCTTAGGTACATACCTATATGAGAGTTACTTCACCTCATTCTACACTCTCTATGTTATTTACAGTGGTCTTATATTGTATAACCTAATCTCACTCCCACACAATTCATAATAACAACGGTATACATGTATAACTCTACCGTAAACTATATGCACACAGTTTATATTTAAGGGCAATAGAGAGACCAATTTTTTTTTTTTTTTTTTAAATTTTCGATTGATGTTGCGTGGCACAAGAATCTGAGAAAAATTTCAAGTAGACTGACCATAAAAAATATTTTTTAGAATTTTTTTAAACAAAGTTATGGTCACTTTTTTGGAGTTTTCTACATTCAAGGAAATACTGGAAACTACAAAAAAATTGGGCGGGACATCTCGTTAGGTATGATACTTCAGCCTAAACCCATTTTCGAAAGTAATAGATAAATATATTCATTAAAATTGCAATTTAACTTTCTAAAGTGAAGTTGTCTTTTTATACCAGATATTTCATTTGCTAATATTTGCTATAAAGATGTTTGATTTCTGGAATTACAGCTCAGCATTCTTTTGTCTGAACTATTAAGTTTATTTTAAGCTCTGGTTCACTTCAATTAAACTGAAAACGTTAGTCCTGGAATAGAAGTTACATATTGTGTGGTGTGTTGCGCGTCAGTATATATCCCGATATGTGCTGTACAGACATGCTACCTATTGGCAACCACGTGAACTCAAGGCACCATGTCGAAACTACAGAACATGACAGACGGGAGAACGAATGATGTGAACAAAAGGGAGAAGGCATTCCAATCTGCACATACACTGACTACCTTGGAGTTGATGTCAAGGTTAGGAGTGGGAAAGGGGGGGGGCCTTGGTTACTTCAGCCGGTTGAGGGTGGGTGACATTACTACTAGCAGTCCTACAGTTGCTGCACGTCCGTTATCTGCCCGCCACGCTGTACCACAGCAGACAGTTACACGAATTTAAATTAACCCGTGGACCAAACACATTTTTAAATATAATAGACAGTGGATTACAATTACAATATTACGATTACTATTTTCATACTAACTCAGTAAAAATACTGACAGAATTATTATCATTATTCAGCCCCCCCCTCCACCCGGACCAATCTTAATAAAGTAAGTTAACACGTGAAAAACAAAGATTTCAGTCACGAGATCAGGGGCGTATCAAGAAAAAAAAAGGGGGGGGGGAAGCATCACAGGAGTTATGACCCCTTCCACCAAACCCAAGGTTAAAAGTTCAATTATATACCGAAGACAATTATAAAACATACAAATTGAAATCACACTATTGCAAAAGTGTATATTTAATATTTTTAAATATGTAAAATGATTAAATAACACAATTTTGCTCCTTGAAAACACAGTATTTCCCTGGATGAGGACTCCCAAATCCCCCAACTTTAATTTTTAGGAATGATGGCCTCCTCCAAAACAAAAATCAAGATCCACCCCTACATAAGTTACGCACAAAAATTATGTACATAAAAACCATTTTACGTCTATTGACGAAGCTAGAAGCGTGCGTGGTCATGAGATTATCTCTATGACAGTATGGCGATAGTTGTCCGCACAGAAAAATTAAACATGAGCGTCTTGACTGAGTGGCAGGACGGAGGCAAAGTCGAGGCGGTGGACTGATAGAGACGTCACTTCGCTGCCGGCGCAGAAAGAAGATAAATGCATTTTTATATCGCAGCATTGTGGACATGTACGTGAAGTTAACTGATGTTAAAAAATTCTAATATAATAAATTTCATACATTTATTTGCATTGTTGTTATGATGATTTAAAACCGAACATGAAAAACTAAATCAGTAAAAAATGTCATTCTAATAAGAAAATGTCAACATTAATAATGATAAGTATGTCTCATGCATAATGTAACAAGTTATCTTATAAATTAGTAAAATGACGACATGTATCTCTACTCTATGTAGCTCCTCAGGTTTGTGCACTAACATTTAATCAGAACGTAATGAAGATAAATTATACAATAATGTCATATCATGCAGCAATATTCTAATGTGGTTTTTATTTTTAGAATTTGTGTTACTCCTAATTAGTGTGTTAAAACGTGTGATCAGATAGTAGAGCAAATATCTGATACAAAAATACCATGTTTTACCTATACGTGATAAAAAATAAAAGCCCACCGTCCAGGAAGCAGTCGAGACCACTGGTGTGTTTTGTCCGTTGAAGTTCATTAACTGTATTTTCAAACTAACTACTACAGCATATAGTTAGAAATCTGGGAACTGAATAGTAAAAAGTAGAATAAAACTACTATAAATGACAAGATTATTGTTTTGAACTATTTTTTGTGGCTCTGCAAATATTTTATTTTATTTTATTGTACGGGGAGGTATTCTTTACGAACCAAATATTGTATATGTTTGGAACTGATTTCCACACAATGAAAAAACCATGGCATATAACCTAAATTAGTGAAGTTCCTATACACATTTTCGGGATAAAGTCTTTGAAGTATAATTTGTTGTTTATTAAAAAAATAACCGAAAAATGCTGAAATATTAAATAATAAGCATTATGAACCAAATTAGTTCCCACATTTAAAAATGTTCATCATTTCAGCTTTCTCCCTACACATGCTCAGTGTTGCCAACACAGTCATTCCAAATTCCACAGACATCAAAACTAAATTCCATACCATTTGGTAGAGAAATAACTGCAACAACTTGCCTTATCGCCCCCTCAATCACTTTACCCCCTCCTTTAATTTTTGGGTCCGTGGTGCCCGAGTTGTCAAACCACTTGACTCCTACCAAGGCGACTCGGGTTCGATCCTCGGTGGGATCAGTCACCAATTTTTCGCACGGGGAAAAACATGATGGGAGTTTCCTTTGGCCGGTGGATTTTCTCGAGGATCTCCTTTCTCCTCAATAACTTCTCCATTGCAGGATTTCATTTCATCCTTCAGGGTATGCAGATGCCTATGGACGGCCAATCAAATGTTTGCAGTAGGATTATGATACCCTGCGCACGGATATCTAATAACTTAACCTTTCTCAAACTCTTCCGTAACAAACCAAACCTCTTTTCTAAACACCTGATGACCATCTCTCTCTCAGTCACGAACATAACAAGCACGAAACCGAACAAATTACCTTCGAACTATGTTACAGTTTTACACACAATCAATGATCCCAAAAGTTTCGCTGTCACTGTTTTAGCGACCTCCTCCCCTCCTTCCTCCAGCGCAAAGGTCTTCTTTCCTTACGTACCATGCTCACTAATGTACCATGAGATCAACACAATACATTTTTGGAATACATATATTGTTCCTGAGATTTTGAATTCAAGCATCCACTTTCAAATTCAATTATAATTCTTGAATTATTTCATACTTAACACTACATTCATAAATAAGAAATATAGTTTTCAACAGTACATCCCCCACAGATCTTACACAGCCATTCATTTCATGCAAAATTTACAAACCTTTTCAAATTCCACACATTTTGTGGAATTCCACACACTTTGGCAACACTGTACATATATGCAAGCGCCACTTAGAACTGCGTACTTTGACGCACGGGAAAACAAATTTTTCTTATCCGCACGGGAAAAATTTTTTTGTAATGGGCACAAAAAAAACAGATCACATCTTTTTTACAATCAATTACAGGGACAGTTAAACACGCACAATGAAATAAATGCATACTTGTTATTCATTGCGACTTCAGCACTTAACTTATAACAGTGGAACGAGACGAATGTTTTCTGCCAGAACTTACCGATTCTCCAGCATGCTCGAGGACTCCATTGTAAAGACCCGATACATAAAAAATGCACAGGTTAAAGAGAAATGTAAAGAGGACAAGAATAACGGTAGTAGATAAAAATAGCATTCTGTACACACATATTTGTTTAATTTTTGCAGAAATGTCTGACAAGTATTTATAAGAAAGGAAAACATGTTGATTTCAAAGACTGTAATATCCGGGAAATATGCCTTTGTGACCAGAAAGTTTCAAATTGTGCATCGGAATATGCCGAAGTAAAAATATTTGTCTTTCCCCAAATTCAAATTGTGTTGTGATTAAACATTCAAAACAATATCTTTAGGTTAGCGAGAATATATGAGATTTCTTGTTTACTTTGTAGTGTCAAACTTATTTGATGAACATTTAATTCAAATAATGTTCATGTTGATTGATAATCATATTTATCTATGGTTTGTAAAATGTAATTTTTTAACCTTTAAAAGACATATGAATTTTTATAAGATAATATAACTGAATGATTATTACAGGCCCAAGAAATTAAATATAGTTGCAATCAAGTTGCTAGCAAAATCCAGTGATGTTTCAGTTTTTCTATGTACTTTGCGTGCTTTATATTCGTAACAATGTTAACTCAGCTTATAAAACGGTACTTATGAATATTAATTTCTGGTGATTTTCATTTTTAAGGTTGTGTTTCAGGCTTTACTTTCAAGAAACGTCTGGGCTTTTGGAAGAAAGTTTTCATAAAAATATTAATTTTTACATTATCCCGCCTGAAGGAAACGAACAGGGTTTGGGTAGATTTCAATACTGTCAAATTTCAGTTTTCGTTCAACGTTAGGTTTTTAAATGTTTGACAAAGGGAAAATACGCCCGAATATGGATGCATACGTCAAACGCGAAAATTCTGTTTTACCAGTAAAGTTTTAGTAGTTTTTTTCCGTCCGTAAACTCACACAGTAATTATAATTATTCGGTTGTAAATGATCCAGTAAAACCTACTTAACCTAGATGAACAAATAATAATATATGTATTGTAACAGTAGTAAAAAATTTTTTAGTATATATTTTTTTTATATTTTGGATTATGTTATGTTGGGCCATGTGGATTAAAATAGCCGGCTTGATGAATTGCAATGTATTTATCAATAAAACACATATGACATAGCTCATTTTATTCCATGTTGTAGTTTATGTATCGCCACACCAAATACAAGGTTCAAGATAAACAAAAATTTGTGCCAGCTCGTTATCAGGAACTGACAAAAGACGGTATAAAGCTGTTCCTATTGGAATGTGTAGTTTTACAAAACAAATCTCAAATGTGTTATCATGATATAATTTAAAGACGCTCAGTTTTTGTCATTGTAAATTGAAATCATATTGCAGTTGAGGTATTTTCTCAAAGATATTAAAATACATGCATGACATACTGCGACTGAGAATATTTCATTAAGAAAACTTATAAATGTACGCTAGCATTTTGGATATGGAATTTGTATTTAGCTACCAAAAAGGAGTGTCTTACCATGCTTACCGAATATGTAAATGAAGTACATAATTAGGTATATCATTGGTACTTTATGGAATCCTAAAATATGAAAAAATTTATGATCTAATTTTGACTGTCTGAAAACTAGTTACGTATATATAACTAGCTTCCCGGCTGCGGCTTCATACGTTATTATCATTAAAAAATTAACAAAATTGCAGTGCCTGTTCTTAAAATGTTACAGTAAACAGGGTACATTGTGTATCATATTATGGCAGTTACCATCGCTGAGACCAAGGTGAAAAAAAAAAAAAAAAAA
>PNEQ01031641.1:0-25092 GCA_003012365.1 Medauroidea extradentata
CAGTGAGATTGTATTTATTAAAAGTTTCAATGCATTTGTAATGTTTATATCGAGGGATAGATTGTTTGTTCTTCAAGAGTCGCAAGGAGAAGAAAATATTTCATTGTAATTTGTTTTCTTGTGGTTTTCCCTTGCATTTCTCTTACGTTACATCAGGGGTAACTTCAGTTGCTTCTGTGCAATAGCAAATTGAACAGTGTGACTTGTTTCAGTATCATTCATATGCAGAAATATGCCGAAACCGAACTGCGTGTGTCCAAATTCTCTGAATATGGACTGTATAAGTGTTTTTTTGCCACTGTAACATGTCAATTTCATGGGTGTGAAAAGTCGCATGTACAAAAAAAGGTTAATAGGGACAAGGATGAATGTCTCGCAAAACAACAAGCTGAAACTGTAGCAAATCGACAGGCATCTATAGTATTGTCTTTTACAGAAACAAAATGCAAAAATGGTATTCTTCTTGTCTATATTTGAAAGAAAAATTATATAATTTTAGTTTTAATGTTCATATACAAATTGATTGAAATAGAAAATAACACCACTTTTGGCTGAAAATAACATTACTTTCAGCTTAAAATAACCCCACTTTTTGACATCAAATAAAACCACAGACGCGTGTCTCTACATGCACGTACGTGCATCATAAATAAACATTTCAGTATGATGCTGGTGAATTGGACGGTAACTACAGGTCACAATGGCACGTAAAGGTAAATTTATTTTGTTCTGGTATGTGCAATAAATTCAAGATTGCAAAACAATTTGTTCCAGACATTAATAAAAAAACATTAATAGCCATTGGTTTGCATTGCAATGTAGGCAAGATGGTGAGAGGGTTTTATGGCCCTTTAACGACGTCTTACAAGCCGATGAGGGTGAAGTGAGGTGAAGTGAAAGAACAACACAACATCCATGCCCGAGCAAGGAATTAAACCCAGGGCCTCTCGCACCGTAAACTGGCGCCTAACCCACTATGCTAGAGGCCGGAGCGAGTCGAAAAAAAATAAGGGCTTAATCAATTATAAAAAAAGGGGGCAGAAAGAAGCATTTGCCCCCGACCGCACATTCTAGACAGCCTCGCTTTTGAACAAGTTAAATTACTAAAATAAATGGGCTTTTATTGAGTTCCCATTAATGTTGATGGTATCAGTGAAACATATTTTAAGTTTAAAGTGTGTGTAAAGACGTCACTGATCTATGACGATGCAGACAAGGTAAGATAATATGGAGGGAGGCCTATAAGCACACATATCACTTCAAACACGGCAGTGACTTCAACTAAACAAAAAAAAAAAGGAGGAAAGGTAGACTAAGAATTGAGTTTCTCCTGGCCTCGTATTCTAACAAAAAAAGCCCTGATCGTTATTTCCCGATCGAGATGTCAATTCCGAGAAACTTAGAATAACCCCCATGAAACATTTGGAAAGGTTGAATGATACATATCTGGAGGAGACGGTAAACAAATAGTACATCAGTACAAGAGAGATTGTGGTGTGATGTGTAGAACTGCATGCCGCAGCTGACAAACTGACTAATCTCAATTCTGTTACATATAGTAATTTAGACACTTGTCCGATACGTAACAATTCATGGTCTTAAATACATTGTTTTAATATTATTTGATTGTTTTTACTCCCATTTAACTCAGTTGAACGTGATACAGAGTTTTATTGTTTTTTAGTGTGACAAGTTGTGTAAGAATAAAGCTGTAAATTACACATGTTTAATGATTCAGTTTATACGCATAAAACGAAATTTTAAAAATCTGAAGTGCTAAAATGATTTCACATATTTCTGTACAGTGATCCAAAAGAATTGTTAATTACAGTACCATATCTGCTCTCGTATAAGAGGAAAAATATTTTTGTGTCTTCAGAACTCTGTAGACGGTGAGCGTAATTATCAGGCTAGCACATCTCGTGAGTTGCGTGTCATCATGTGCTGTGTTTGCATTGCTGTTGAGACTGTACCAGTTGACCTTAACTACTTCCGCTCGCGCTCTACCTCCCTAGCTTATCTCCAGCAATTATCTCTCTCATACACACACGCACGCACATAGACTGTCGCCAGCCAGACGAGATAAGGGGTGAGAACTTTTATGAGTAGAAGAGTGCCTTAGTGCCAGCCTCTAACACAGATAAAAAAAAAAGATCAGCCAGAAGTGGCATAAAAAATAAATAAGAAAGGATCTGCAGACCCAGGTTGTTTGACATTCTTTCTTTTATAGTTCTCCACGTTACAGTGATAATTTCCCCACTACGCCCTCCTGTAAATTGATACGTACAAAGCAGTATATATATTGCTGTCTCTTTTGCTTGTAGAAAATATAGCGTACTGATTTCCTCACGTTTCTTGTGATTAGTGACTGATTACCCCTCCTCCCCGGACGCCCCTCAATAACACAGACAAATCGTAACTCGGACAGCTTCTCCCCCCTTTTAGTCCGAGTTATTGAGGGTTCACTGTACAAACTAATTACAGTGTTTCAAACTCTACAAGTTGTTACATAAACCAATTACTCAAAAACATGTGGCATTGTTTATGTTCATATACACTCCGAGAGTGTATATAATTTATTCTGCGACACCATTATTATTGAATGTTGGTGAGTAGCAAAAGAAGCATAGTTATATAAAAGAAGTAAGCTGCAGGAAACAATTTCTGGTTTCCTTACTTGTTTTTTAACTGCTCATTTCCTCATACTTGTCCTTGTATGAAGCTGTGGGTTTGTTGCTGCTCAACAACATTCACTATCAATGGAACATATCCAACAAAACACTTTAGTTTGTCATACATGCACATTGCATGTTTTGTGAAGTTTCACATATTATACCATATTATATACCAAAATATTAAATAAAAAGGATACTGATAGCATTCTCACTGATTGTTTTAGGCATCACCTTCAGCTCTGATCTTTCAGGCAGTCCATATTCTGCAAGGAAGGCAACAAGTCTCCACATTAATCATCACAAGCCCTACTAAAACTGTACCAAAACTTCACACTTAGGTTTGAAAAGAAAAAAAAAAGCAGCACGGAACAACATTAAATGTTAGGATTGATCCAGAACGGACCGCTCAAAGTTCCTGCACATGCGGGACCTCGGCCTATCGCCATATTTCGTCACTCAAAAAAATACACTAGACCAGCATGGTCAAGGACTCCAGTTCAAGTGGGGGGAAAGCAATATCCCTTCTGGATCAACCATTAAATTATACACTTACATACTGGACCACTAAAATTAAATTATAATTACGTGCCCTTGCCCATTATTACTAATAACATTAAAGATAATTAAACAATGAATTATGAAAATACAAATCACGAGCACGCAACAATACTCGGGAACAGCCTGGCACCTATATCAGGAAAGCACAGGCGCGGGTCACGTGCGCACCCAGCGCTGACATCACCCTAGGGAAGTTATTGAAGGTGGGAGAGGGAGATAAAGAGAGAAAGGCTCCGATGCCAGACACACTGATGTCAGGTGCACCCAAACCGTTTCCTCTCAACTCAGATGATGACACGGCTATTTGGAACAAGAACTGCGTGTTCTGACTGAATAACGGCGGACATATGCTGTTTCTTCACTAAGAATTATTGCAGCCGGCTGTGCTATACCTGAGTCACACAAACACACCACGCATAACAAAAAAATGCCTCTGGGAGAGACTATAGCGCTCTCTCTTTCCCTCACACACGCACTTACACAACTACTCGTGCTTATCTCTGCTTAGCTTGCTACAGCTCATAGTTTACTGCCTAGGCCTTGAGCTTTTTGAGATAAGCAGCAAGGGCGGCGGATGAGAGGACGCATTGGCGTTACCGTCTCCTGTCAATGCATTTGCTGTTCTGATTCACTTTCATGCTCACACAGTTAGCCGTACATGTTTATGTCTTTTAGTTTAATGGCAATTTCAACATTTACTGTACACTTATTATAAATTATAATTTAACAAACTAAACACCCCATAAACTTGAGCGAGAAGCAATAAATCCTTGCAGGCTGGCCGTTGCATTGTTAAAGTATCTTACACACCGTCAGGAATAACGTGGGAACAAGAGTAAGTCACATTATTTTTTGTCTTGGAACGAA
This sequence comes from Medauroidea extradentata, assembly GCA_003012365.1. NCBI lineage: Eukaryota > Metazoa > Arthropoda > Insecta > Phasmatodea > Phasmatidae > Medauroidea > Medauroidea extradentata. The sequence continues at coordinate 4,101 of PNEQ01031641.1, forward strand.
TCTGTTTGGACAGTTGAAGGAAAAAAAAGAAAAACAAAAAGTAAAAAAAAAAAAATCACGGGTGGTGGGCCGTGTGTGAAAACGAGCATGTCTAGCTTTAGCATTGCTTTTCAACGAACTGTCTATCTAGATTTGGTAGCGCTCACGTAGGTCAGACATGTTTTCTGTTGGCACGCTGCCAGAATAAAATCACAAACTTGTGATCTTGCTCAATGTCAATGCATACACGTGCGCACACTTTTGTTACTACTAATTGCCTTCGAACTTAACTTTGTGTCGCCACTAAACACAGTTCACGACTAGTGCGCGAACATAAAGCATCTACCAATGTTGGTATCGCTCACTTTTGCTGGCAAATAACACTACAAATGCCTGTCCAATGGACAAGTCAACAATTACATTCACCTGTCCAAGCTGACTTCTATGTGTCACGGGAATGCGCACAAATTATTTGACGCGTGCCACAGTGTGAAAGGGCACACAGAATTATCATCAGAGCATTCGTGCTAAAATAAATAAACTGTTACACTCATCAAACTGATTACATTGGTCTGCAGCGGCCGGCAGTGTAATCATGTTGACTGCCGGCGCGTGAACTTTTGCCGCGCGGCCGCACGGGCGAGACACCGTTCAGGCGGCTCAGCGATAGATAGCCATACTTACATGCAGCGGCGGAGATTTTGGCCCGTTTTGACTTAGTGAATAGTTCCACCCATACTTGTAGGGTATCATTGTAACCAGCGCATACTTACCTGTTAAAATAAACCTATATTTCCTTAAAATATCGTACTACTTTGTAATTAAATAAGATTAAAGATCATTTTAATGCAACTTTTGGGTTTAGGGATCAGAATCGGCCAAATTCTGCTATAGCGAAGACACGGCTATAGCGAAGTTCGAACAAAGAACTGTGACATTTCGCTATAACGAGACTCTACTGTAGTTACTTAATAAATTATTTTTTTATTTAATGAAGGTTCCTAAAACTACTTTTGTTAAATCGTTGTTTTCATTATTCCAGAATTTGTTAAATCGGGGCTCTAACTACTGTATTTAATTTCCTCCAGCCTGAATACATAAAGGACTAGTTTCTTTTCACGTACATCGGAATCATGTCTCCCAACACCAACTGACCTTCTACTGTATTTATAAAAAATAGTAAGTACGTACTAGCAATAAGCTCTGGAAACCTGGGATGTTTCTGCAGGAAATGTTGGATCTTGGACTCCTTGTCAGGACAAGATGCTAAGCTATCCAAGTTCATCCATTCCAAAGCAAATTTCTTTAAATAGTCATATTCCGCTCCCCTCCGCTCATCATATACGCTCACTCCATTTAGTACCTGCAACAAAGATCCCAATCCTTCATTGCCCGCCATTCTGACAGATCCTGTCATAGCAAATACTGTAGCATTCAGTAACATATTTGTATAACCTTCTTCTAAGCAGTGTTCACAAATTTAACCTCGGATAGTATATGTGGTTCTCAAGTCTATGTTAGGGACAATAAATGCTCTCCCCAGCTCTTATGGTACACATTACTCTGAAATAATACACACGTCATAAATTTTTGCAAAAAAAAAAATTTATGAGAAGACATATTACTACTGTCCAATAAGACAACATTCATATATATTTTGTACTCATTACTTTTCTGTATGCATGATAGGGTGGGTCGAAAAAAAAAAATTTTTTATAAGTTGTAATAGCGAGGGAAAGTTGCGAATTATATAGACAAATGAAAATAAAAATTAATTATCATAATCGGTTGACATCTTCCGGTCACGCATACGCCCGAAAGTTTGACAAAATAAGAAAAATAAACATTCTTGCGATAATTTTTTAAATTTTTATATAACATCTTTTCGTAATGTAATAGTTTGTAGCATCTTCAAATAGAGTGTAAAAACATTGTGTTTTAATTTGGGCTCGATTAGTTAATGGCTTCCGGTGGTGCATAAGGCCCAAAATTTGCCAAAATAGTGAAAACTTCACATTTTCACTACAATTTTTTTCATCTTTAATATACCTTTTTTTAACGCAATAGGAACACAATATTTATTTTCAAACATAACAACATCGTGTTTTACTATAGTGAATATAAATTAACAATTTTCGGTCACGCAATGACCCCAATGCTACAGAAAAATTATACCTAAAAATATAGGCTAATAAAAGAGTGATACTATAAACAACGGGCACGAAATTTTTTACTTGCTCTCTATTAAAAAAAAATTAAATATTAAAGTTACAATATAATTTTTAAACAATACACTTAGTTTTATACAAAAGATAAAAACAGAAATTTGACTAAGTAGTCCGTTGCAGTTGAACCTGTCCATTAGTACAGTTCTCTAGTTTGTAGCTGAAGGTACTTTGAAGACTGATTTGCTGGTGAAGTTCGGCATGGATGATCTGGACAGCAAAGTGGTTCTTATAAAAGATTCGTCTCCACAAACTTTTCCTGAGGCTTCCGTGACAAGTTCGACACAGCATTCAACAGCCTGTGTGTGAACTGGGAATTTCTTGAAAGAATTGTTCCAGTCAGGGATCAAGCCACTATCGATGTGCGATTTAATCTTGTCACTGATTTCTTCCAACAGTGGGGGAGAAGACAATTCACAGCTGGCTGCAACGCATGTACTTGCTGCCAGCGGTAGGGATAGTGAGTATTTTCCCGTAGTACTTCCCACATCCAGTTGATCATTTCTGAGTATTCTTGAGCACTGAAGTTGATTTTTGGTGGCATAAATGTTCGTACTGTTTTCCTTCTTGCATCGATCTGCCTTGCCTTCAGAATTCTTCGAAGTCCGAGCTCTCTCATGTATTTCTTGTCATCTTGAATCATGGCTAACAGTAAAGTGTTCTGGGTGGGCGAAAAAACCATTCCGTTTGATGACAGGGTCGACAACATCAATCAAAGGTTTTGGCAAATACCTGGTAGATTGTATTGCTTGGTAAACTAGTTTCGAACCGTCTGTAAAGTGTTTACTTGTTTTGATAGTAAACCACATTGGCATGTATGAATTCAACATAAACAAAACTATTTCTTGAAGTTCAGGTGAGGAGCATTCTTCACTTATGTACAATCTGAGAGTTCTATTTACTTTTGCCAACCACCTCGAATGTGATAAGTGCCCAGGATCTTGTACAACCAAATCTTCTTTACAGGTTCCTGATTGTATTGCCTTTGAAATACCTACACTAGACCCTCGATTTTACGAATACTGACGGTTCCATTTATGACATTCGTAAAATCGCTACCTTCGTAAAATCGATTAAGGCCAATTTTGCTCCCAACCTCTTTACCAAATTTTAAAAAGGCATTTTTTCCGCAAAGTATATCCAGTGGGATTTATATTTTCGTAGCGTTTTGCGGGAAAGTAAGACAAGTTGTCGTTAAAATATAAATTCATATCACAAGACTGACGTCTTCCAATTAAAATGGTACCCCTGAAAGGTAAATATGACCGACATTTGTCCTGGAGAAAAAAGAGAGAAAAATAAACACAGAGCACCGAGTGTCTTCTCGTGAATACATAGTCTGACATCCATATCGTTTCACACGAAAAATGGCAAATAATAACTTCAATTTAAGTTTATATCAATAGACAAACGTCTTCCGATTAAAATCACACCTACGAACGATCGATACCACCAATCCACGTCACAAAAAAAAAATAAATAAAACACAAAGTACGGATGCCTGCTCGCGCTCGTGTAGTCTTGATGTCCGTAGCATTGCGTGGAAAAATAAACCTCAAAAGGTTTACAGGGCTCTTGTCAAAAGAAACTAATATTAGTGTCGCACGCAACATTTTTTCGGAGGTCGCCAGGCTGGTGTGCTATCCTTTACGACACGAAAATAATGAGCAAAAAATCAAGTGAAGTTTGAAGACAAGCCTTTGTGCTGGACTATGTTCGGTACTTGTGCCATTTTAACGATGGCACACCACTGCAAGAGTCAAGTTAATGCAAAAACGGTGTCGTCAACGAGTCTAAACTTAGTCACTTATGCCGTTCTTACCCGTTGCTGAGTCGTGTTTACTTTCAAATGGTCGCCTGCCTGATGTGTAGTGCTGATAACACGTCCCACCCTCTTTCTTTGTCTTGCTTCTAGCTTGCGGTCATGCATGCATACATACACACACACTCTCTCTCTCCCTCACCCCGCCTAGGGCGCAGTATTCTCACGCAGACAAAGGACACGTGCGCCACAGAGAAATTTCATTAGGCCAATGCCCTGACCACAGTGTCGGCGCCAGAAATCCTACAGCCTGGAGGAGATTGCAGCTCAAGAAGTTTCTCACTTCACTAGCAAAATTTAATAAACTACTAAAAACTGCTAAAACTCGAAAAATAACGTACAAGAAATGTGATTGTCGTTTCCAGTGATTAGGTGCGGGTAGAGGTGGGAATACGAAAAATCCTGTGGTGCAAAAGGTAATAGAGATTTATCTTTACCGGTATTATATACGCATGAAAGCGAGCTGATATAGGCTAGGGGAAGGGAAGGGTTTCGGGTTGGATGTCTGCAAGATATTTTTCCGTCAAGAGGGGAGGGGGGTGTGTGTGTGTGTGTGTGTGTGTGTGTGGTTATACCCTATATTGAAATTTCCTGGAAAACGTGTTGCAAGTTGTTTCCCACTCTGATGATTGGAAGGTATGTGGGAGAGAGGGGGGTGATCTGCCGGCCGTGTGACAAGCAGGTTATTCTAGCTGTCACGGCCTTGTTATCTACGAAGAGTAAGCTTTCACTTTATTAAATATAAATGAGGGTAGACAAACTGTGTAACGTACATAGTGCTCACCGGCCGAACGTTGCTCTCAGACGTGCGCCGTCACATTTTTCAACAGCTTTAACTTTTTTTTCTTTTAGATTTTTTGACCGTTCCCGAGAGTATATTCGTAAAATCGCTACCTTTGTAAAATCCAGAGTTCGTAAAATCGGGGGCCTAGTGTAGTAGGTATTGCTGATCTTTGCTAAGCATGTTTCTGTCTATCTCTGGGATCTGACAATCAATACTCTGGAAGTTAACCACCGGCAGTTTTTGGCAGTCAATTAACTTTTCACTGATTGGCCCTTTAGAAGTACTAGGCCCCATTTCCTTGCCATCCAGGTGCTGAAACATGTGGCGAAATGGCAACTCATTGAAATGGAGGAGGCAAATCACCCATTGTACAGGTCTCCTTAAATAAAGTTCAACTCGGCGAACCAGACCATTTTTCCAACCCGTATTAACAGCAGTACCATCACATCCGATGACTACTAGATTTTCAAGAGAAATACCGGTACCATGCTCAGACAGGCAGGAAATTACAAACTTGACAATATCTTCAGAGCTTCCAGAATTTGGAGTAACGTGACCAACATAGAATGAGCCGGGTTCTTGAATCAGCGAGTAATGCTCTTCCTTAATAATTCTGCGAAACCTTTTTGAATGAGCTCACTCTATCACCAATGTGTCGTCCTTTCTTCCATCTAAATAGAGACCTAGAAGTGGAAGTCTGTCTAATTTACAACACAATTTAGCCTTAACATTTTGCTTTTCCCTTCTTATTTTGTTCTTATCTAAAACATGGGAGGAATCTGAATCAGTAACAATACCAAAGTCACGCAAAACACTTGATGCGATCGCCGCCGTGGCATGATCGGAAACACCATAACGGTTGCTTAGTATTGCAGTAGATTGTAACTGAACTCTCATCTGTGAAATAGGTTTAGAAGATTTTTTTGTTTGAACTGTAAGTGTATGTGGATCTCTATAATCTTGGTCGCTATCACTGTCCGTACTAGGAAGACAACGTCCTTCATCTTCTGTTTCAACTAAATTTAAAACAGAATGTGAGCATGAGGGTTTTGAAACATCTTTTACACATAAATGACTGTCACGAAACTTTCTTTCCAATGCTTTGTTACGCTTGTTTGTTTCACTTTTGTCTACCACTCCAATTATCCCTATTCCATGAACTCGCAGTAAGTAAACAAATCTTAGCTCAATTGAGGAAATTTTCTTTGATTTTTCAGAGTTACAATCAATAGTTAGTTTGCACTGGCACAAATCTGGGTTTTTTTTTTTTTTTTGCAAGTGCATTCAACAACAATAAGGCATTTGCAAGCTGATAAGTCAAGAAGTGAGCACTTTTGTTTAAATTCATCAATTTTATTTCTAAAAGAAGCTTTGTTTTTGTTTCGTGTACAGTATATGATTTCATCAGGCTGTAATACTTATCATGCAACGCAGTTATGAGCTGCGCAATTCTCTTATCTGTAACTGTAGGGATAGATGCTTTTTCATATAAGCTAATCACTTTGTTAGTTACTATACTGGTAACTTGTTTAAAACTAACACACTTATTATTGGATTGTAATGCTAAGTTGTACCTTTTTTGAGAACAACACCGAATTATTTCCTCCACCGTAGGCAGCTTGTTTGTCGGCAGATCTTTCTGAGTACCAAAAATGGGGCAGCAAATACCTGTCTTGTTATCACTTTCTACGGTACAGCCACGGCGTCACAGTTTCGTTACATCACAGAGTCAACCAACACACAGCAATGTCATAACACAAAACACCAAGATTTGCAGAACAAATACAGTAGGATCGAACTGAACAGTCACTAATGCACTGCAACCACAACTGACAGATGCAGACTGACAAAACAATGGAGGGAGACAGGTGGCATAACCCTAGGAATGCGGAGGGTTGGAATAAAGGGAAGTGCCAAGGACTTTCGCCCCCGCCAGGCGTGCGATATGTTATCGCCGTCGGGCTTGCTGCCCGCCCTCTGTGCACCAGAGATTCTAAGCTGCTGCGCGACTGGAAAACATTGACTGAACATGATAGTTATTTTTCTATGTCATTATCAGTTCTTATGAAATTATACTACCGCTATTACATTTAAATACTAATTATTTATCAATTACCAAAAAGGCGTAAAAATGTAACTTTTCATTATTTTCGCAAATTTTGACCCCTACGCGCGACCGGAAGCCATTAACTAATCGAGCCAAAATTAAAACACAATGTTTTTACATTCTATTTGAGATGCTACAAACTATTACATTACGAAAAGATGTTATATAAAAATTTAAAAAATGATCGCAAGAATGATTTTTTTTCATATTTTGTCAAACTTTCGGGCGTATGCGCGACCGGAAGATGTCGACCGATTATGATAATTTATATTTTCATTTGTCTATATAATTCGCAACTTTCTCTCGCTATTACAACTTATAATTTTTTTTTTTCAGCTTACCCTATTGCATAACATTCATAGACATTATGTGAAACATTCCACTAGAACTAACTTAATTACTTTTGAAATTACTGTAAGATAGCTCCTAATAAAAAAGTACATGTTAAATACTACACGTAATTGTGTAATACAACAAATATATTCAAATCAAATTACTGTATTTACTCGCATAATTGTCGCCATAATATAATTGTCACTCATATTTTGAGGTATTGAATTTGGTATTTACAATTACCCACATAATTGTCACAACGTAATTTTGTAACAGTGACTGAAACATGTTTTTTGTACGTTGTACAACACTTGAGTTGGGTTGAACAAAATGAATGTGAGGAAAAGTCCAAAGATGGCACCAGTGTGAGGTACACATCATTCATTCCTAAAGATGTTTTCTTTACACATGAAGGCGCAGCTCATGGATTTTGACATAGGTAGGGCTGCATACGAGGAGGAATACTTATTTCCCAATAAAAGGAGGAAGGGGTCGGGAGTCCTCCCCCGGAAAAATTTGGATTTCAAGGTGCAAATCCACTTTCTCAAACAGTTTAAAACATTTCAAAGCATTAATTTTTTTTTAGACCAAACTTCACAAAATCCACAAAAAATATTTTAACAAATTTAACATGCCTTTGGATTACTTTAATTTTTTTAGAACAAAATTCACAAAATTCACAAAATCCACAAACATAATTTTAACAAATGTAACAAACCTTTGGATTACTGTTGAGCACTTGACGTAGCAAGTAGGTGGAGATAAACAAGGGTTGCTACGCCAAGTCAAAATCACATCGGAGAGTTCTGTTCAGACATCGGATTGACATCATAGCTCAGTTGTTTTTAAGGTTCACAAATCACAATGTTCCTCATTTAACATAACTGCATCGTTAATTTAATGCACTACAGTTCATGTTTTTTTTTTTTGTACTTTTAACTGTACTACATCTCGCTGTATTTGAAAATAAATTTATTAAGTCAAAACATGTTTCAACAAAATGGTCACTTAACTAATGGATGGATGCCCATTACTTGTACGTGAAGTAGTGATGGCCCAATGTCTGATTACCGATATTGGATATAGGGATTATCAGTACATTTGCCGTTTTCGACAATCTGGAATATAATATCAGTACATCGGTCACAGTCATTAGCTCAGCGAACTTGCACATTATTCCTTTACTCCCACCATCTGAAGGCGGCAATGTCAATGAAAACAATATTGATTTGAACTGTTTACAACCAATTCATCATTACTAAAGTTCATTTCACAAACTTGACATTAGAATTTGGCAAAACGGTAAAATATAAACAAACAACAACCGAAAGAGTTAACAAGTCAAATATTTCTAGCAGCAACTGCTTAAAAATCTTTACTGCAAATCAATTATATTACAAAAGTATAATAATTCTCCTATAAAATGCACACAGTTATAGAAAATTATTTACTTATCGTTAAACAACAAAGTGAAGATTGAAATGCCACTCCTATGCAAAAAAAAAAAGTCACAGAATATACACTTGTAGATAGCGTGGTCAAGTCTTCGCTGAGACTGCTACTGTATTCTATGAGTATAAGCTGCCGAATTGCATGTAGCGTAAAGCACAACAGCAGCGCTGTGCCGATGGAACTACGTTTCATGTTTCTCTTAGGTTGACAATCCTTCAGAGGTCTTTATTTACATATGCCGGTGCAGGAAAAAGTTGTTTTGGTTACGTTTGTGAACATTTAGTAGTAGTACCTACTCCTCAGCCTCAAACTGAAGTGTCAAGTCAGCATTGCAGCAGATTTATGCAGAAATTATTCAGATGTCAGATGCATCTCAAACCAGAACTGATGCACCAAATGAACTGACTTAGTACTTAACATAGCCTACTATTCCACTGTTGGACCACCCTTTGCTCTTTTGGAAAGAAATTGTATATTTTCCAAACCTAAAACTGCTTGCTCAAAATAAACTGGCCGTTCCTCCTGTTTCTGTAGCTTCTGAGAGGTTATTTAGCACCTCTATTAGAATTTGCACAAAAAAAAAATACCACCTCTCACCACAACATGTTTCAGTTACTAACATTTTTACATCAGAACCTAAGTCTTATTTCTTAAACTTAAACCACTACATAACAATTCTTAATTAACTTCTTTTTAACACAAATTATTGTGTATCTTTTGAAGTAGAAGGTATGGAGGTTGACTGTGTGGCATTTTCAAAGTGTAATGACTGACCACACACATATCAAGTTGATATTATCAACACATTTTCAAGCTTGTATTTTATTACCGGTATACTATTCTAGTGTCGAGTTTTGTATTTTATTAGTTTTTTAAAGCAGCGTTTCACTACTGTTATTATAGTCTAAATGCAGAACAGTAAAAATTCTTATTACTTTTTGGCTTAAATTGTTTACCTTTTCAAACAGAAAACAAGATTTCCTACAGATATTTATAACGGTTTTCAGGTATCGGGTCGGTAAAATCTTATATATCGGAACCTGCATCGGTATCTGGTTTTTCCAGTATCGGGCGATCATTAACGTGAAGTTCATTCATCGTTCTTTTCTTAGAACAAATTTCACAATAACTTGTTATACAGTGCTCACTTTATCGTGAACTGCCTATATAGGGTAAGGGCCGTAAGCAAGGAGGGAGGTTAGAGACTTCAAACAACGTCTTTTACAAACATACAGAAAGATAACCTTTCTTTATGTTTGTAAAAGTTGTTGTTTGAACTTCTTTATATTTTAATTATATATAAATACTATTTATACATAATTAAAATATAAAGAAACAAAACCAAATAACTTGTAAGACCTTAAATATCAAAAGCAGTCTAAATATCTCAATAAATTCAGTGACATAATAGATATAGAGTGGTAAATTCAAATTCTAATGATAATTCCCCCTACTGAAATATTCGCGTAAAGGGAGGGTACATGTGTTTACGGCTTTCTATTTCACCTACTGCGGAATCATAAATAAGACAAAATTTTTAAGGTATCTGAAAAGGATGTCTGGTAAAAAAAATCCCCTTTCCATTTTGTAAATCGTTTTGGTGGTGGCACCGACAGAAAATCAAGTTTTGAAATTTTCGTCTATGAGCTTATTTTACTTCTCTTCCATATGGTTCGGTAAAGTGCTCGGCTATAAAGTATGTTCTTTAAAAATTAATAACAATGTCACTTCTATTTTACTTTGTATTTTTAATTTGACTTTCATTTATTATTTAGTATGAAGTACGTTATAATTCATGTGAAATAATAGGCTGCAAAAAATGTTTACTGTACTAACACCAAACTGTGAAGGAGCAACATCTAAAACTTATAATTCCGCTTCGAGAAAACTGTTGCAATTTTATGGCAGATTATAAAAAAAAAACCTATTCTTTTTGGAGTAATAGGTTTAAAAATTCCATATATGTAGAAATATGCTACTTTAGACTATTTTTTTTTAATGTGTTTCAGCTGGTTTTTGAGTGAAAATGTAGTTACGATGTTAGAATATTTTACTAATAAACTAAGGCGCGTACAAAAAATGTTAAAAGTTCATAGGAAGTGCCAAGGTATGTAGAATAGGTCATGAAGTTTTGGTACAATTTATTACAAAGATGTCCCGAAACAAACGAGTTGAGTGACAAGTTGCGTCTGTCATTAGCGCAGTGTAGCGTGGCAGCGGGTCTTGCGAACCGGGCTGGTATGCTAGCAGCCCACAAGCGCGTCATTTTACAGACACCCCGCCCCCGTTATTCCTGGGTTCGCCAGACCAGGGCGTGCTCTGTGCGTCAGCCAGGTCGGATGGACTACTCGCCGTACAGCCCTGCCTAGTTCAGACAGGAGACCGCCCGAGGCAAAAAACGCGTAAACAAGTAGATCTTTAAAACTTTATTGCATTCCTCAGACTTTGCGATCGGCTGACGGTTTTGGCGAGTAGGCGGTTCAAAAGATATCATTACAAATTATCTTCAATAACACCAGATGTGAAAATTAGCATTATTTACTGTAAACCGCCACTGTATACATGTGACATAACTATTCATTTGATTTTTCTTTACTTCCTTATGTAATTAAGGCTGCTTTTATCACATACTGCATGTAAAAGGAATTAAATTAATTACGACACATTATGTATAAATATAGATGTCTTTGAGGATGAAATGTGTCCCAGCAAGCATCAATTACTAGTGCCAGGATAGTGTGCTGCCATATAATATCTGGTTTGTCAAGTTGCCTTCCTCCACTTCTAGACTGAGTTATATTGCCTATCACTGTTGCTATGCATCAAGTCAGGTGTAGCTAGCTACGTTTACATAAGCATATGTGGTGTGAGAGACAGGGGCTGAAGAAGTGGAAGAAAGACAAGACACCACGACTTGGTTCAGTGTCGTACTCGCATCTTAACTTGCCAAGCACGCACAGCAGTGTTTGAACAGTAGTTTTTAGAGTTTTCCACCTTTTTTAAGCTGTGATTTATTGATTCATGATAACCCCTGCTGCATTCTAGCAAACATATTTTTGACTGCATTTTCTATTATATTATTTTAATTACTTAAAACTTTAATAATTTTTTGAAGATGATTGAAAACACTGTCATAGATGCATAATATTGTACTAGCCGATGTCATAGTTGCGGGGCTCTGCTAAAACTTATAGCGTAACACTTGAACTGCAGTTTGAATTTTTCATAACTTTATCTAATTATCCTAGTGTATTTACTAATCCAAAAATTGCTATTCAGAACTATTCTTGAACGTATTGTTTTGGTTAGTTAAGGTTAAATTGTACAAAATTTTTTTCTTTCAGTGAATTCAACATGTTAGGAGCTTTGTATTATTTTGAAACCTTGTGTAAATTTGAAATATGTTTAGATTGAATTTTCAATTGCAATGTCATATTTCCATTTTTAGGTTTAAAATAATTTTCTCTCTCAGCAACCTAGCAGTTAGGTAACATATACGTAAAATCACAAGATTGTGCACCATACCTTTAATTTGGCAATCTTGGCGATGATTAATTGTCGCGTTGTTTCAGGACTTTCTAGTTTCAGAACTGGGTTTTTTCGAATCCGCAGGTCTTCAAGTGACTTCAACTTGTTTAGCTCATTAACACTCTCCCACTGTTGAAAACACAATCTATCAATACATAAAAATTAGGTTCAAAATTCAGTATTGGCCTAGCATTTAAATATTACAGTATAGAATTAAATAATAAAAATTAAAACCAAAGCACAATCCAGATGATCCTACAGTAGTTGAAAGTTTATTAGCACAGAAAAATTATTTATTTCATGCATATACCACAATACACTAGACCTCCAGTTTTACAAACCCTGCATTTAACTAAGATAACGATTTTAGGAATACAATCACAATAAACCTAAAAAATTAACAGTATTCTACAAAAAAAATTACAAGAAAATGCACTGAAAATGGTTTAAAAATATATTATCAAATTCACAGTGGTAAAATATTAGTTATTGCTTAGCAAATCACAATATTAAAAAGAAAATTAATAAAAGGTGGAAATGTCATAAAAATGTGACAGTGATGGTTTGAAAACAACATACCGCCACCGACCACGCCAAGCCGGCCTACTGTCCCTAAATAAATTTCAAAACATTAGTATCAATAAGGAGGCTGTACTAAGTCGCATCATTCCGGTACAAACGCTCATTCAACTGTAGTGTGGCCTTCCTATATAGTCTACTTCTACACGTCATCATGTCTTCTAGCTCTCTCACCTCAGGCCAACAGCAAATTTCCATTACAGTTTACATTCTTACATGGCCCCCTGTCAAATATAACACAAAATTATTATTTTTTTACTGGTTTAACACCATAAAGAGTTAAAACAATTAATTTTATGTATAATTTGTCTGAACAGCACGTTTCATAAAATATGCATTAGATACATTTCACTTCACTAGAAAGGACTACGAACTTGCTGCCTCATCAATATGTACAAACTTTTTCGTCGCAATGGCTATGTCAATTTTTAGATACACAAATAACATGTTTGTGTGTATCTACATATATACTGTATGTGTATACACACACATGCGCGCACACACACACACACACACACACATACACATATAACTTTCAAAAATTTTAGGTAAAGACGTTAAAAAGTGGCATTTCCGTCTGGTTAAACGTCAGTAAATGCTGTATTGGTAATATTTATCATTTATCTTGTGAATGGTCATACAGTTGCGTTAGCTATCCACCCACGTGACTTCTTCCTAGGTTTGCATAAAATCACTCGTACTATTCTTCATTAATTAATATAAAATGTTGAGTGATTGTTTTAATACTTTAGTTAATACCAAAGTTAAATAAAACAGTGAAATGTATGTTTGCTTTTTCTTTCATCATCTGGTGAATTATTTACATATGGATGTTAAGCCGGCTACTAATGCATGCCTAGCAGATGCCCATCAATGCTTTAAAATTTGTTTTGTTGACAACTGGAGAATGTAGCAACATCTCATATATTTTTATCCTGAAGACTTCTGTCTGTCAGTGTAAATTATTGTTTTATTAATATATCATCTAATATTCTGCACCGATAATACGCTCATGAGAAAAAACACTGCGCTTGGTGTCAATTTTTTTTAGACAAGAGCCAGTCATATCTACAGTTCAGAGGAATGATTTTGATCGGAAGACACCAGGCTATCAATATAAATTTATATTTTGTTTATTACACTGTTTACATTCCTGCAAAACACTACGAAAATTGGAGCCAAACGACAGGAGGTACTATTCAGAAAAAAATGCCATTTTAAAATTTGATAATGGAGTGGGTGGATGAATACGACCCCTATTGATTTTATGAAGATAGCAATATTAGAAATGTGATGAATGAAATCGTGGCTATTCGTAAAATTAAGGTTCTAGTGCATTTGTTTCTTTTAATTTTACAAAATCTTTGGTTGCAAGTAATGCTATACAGTTAACACTTAATTAATTTTCAATTTACTTAATTTTTATTTAAACATTCTTTAAGGGCTTGTTTAGTCTCTAAATACCTATAGAAAAAACTAACAACAAGTAATGAAACAAGGCATGTGGTGAAACTGAACACAAACACAAACAACAAAAACAAATACAGATAACACAACGAAGACAGCAAAGACCCAAGAAGCAGGCTTCATTTGTTACAACAAAGGTGGACTCCTTACCTTAGTTTTCTGGAATATTACATTACCAACAAAACTCATAACACACACAACATACAAACATAAAAGACATACAAAATACACCAAATATAAAGCACATGAAACACAACATAAAACACAACACAAAACACACAAAACGTAAAACAAAACACACCAAACGCAACACAAAACACTCCAAACGCAACACAAAACACACCAAATGCAACACAAAATACACCAAATGCAACACAAAATGCAACACAAAATACACCAGACACCATTCAAAATAAACCAGACCACCACACAAAACAAATATCACACAAAATACACCAAACACCACACAAAACACATCAGACATCACACAAAACACATCAGACACCACACACAACACACCCAACACCACACAAAACACAACGTACACAACACACTCCATCCACACAATACGTACATACAACACTGACACCTCACAACACACACAACCAAAAATAGCTACAATAAATACACCTACTATATCTAATTTAAAAATTATTATTTCTTAAAAGAATCTGAAGACTGTCATTTGATCTACTTATACCATGGAAAAATATTTTACAATTTTATATACTTGGCAGTTTTACAATCTGCAGTACAGAAATCAATTATAGCAGAGGAAAAAATTTTCTTTCCTTTAATGACAACAGACTGTCAAAAAATGAAGATTTTTGTCATCATTTATCTAGTTCTTTATCGCTGGTGAGGAGTGACATAATGAAAATATAGGGCAACGGCAGAATGAAGGGGTGGGGGAAACATGAGATCCCTGAGAAAACTCGCTGACCATTTGTATCATCAGACACAATTCCCACATGCAAAAATTTGGATACTGACCCTGCCGGAAATAGAACCCGGATTGGCTTGGTAGAATGTACACGCTCGCGCCTTTGCGCCAAATGCTGCCCGTAACTGTCAAAATAAAGAGTTTTTATGCGAGACTTGGGGCTATGTCTGGGAGAGAAAGGAAGCAAGAATCAAAACATTAATTCAACAACCGACTCTGGTTTTAAAAAAATTGAAAGAATTAACTTAGTGCAAACAATGAACTGAATCATTACCTTCAAATAATATTTAAAGAACTACATTCACTCATTACGAAAAATACTATTCTCATAATTCCATAGCATAAAATATGTATTGATTTGAAGTTAAGATTTCATCAGTGCATATTAATACAGTACGTAACTTGTATGTAATATTGCATACTGCTGTGACTACACACTAAGTATGATTTGACAATGCCCCTCAACTGTTCAACGTTGAGCGATGTCCACTTAGGAATTATCATTCAAAGAATGTTACACACATGTATTCCCATTTCAGGTCTTCCACTTATCTTTAAATATTATCATCTTATGGCTGAAAATGGTGAAAATTGTTGCTTTGTGGTAATTTAATTGTAAGATCATGCTGCAGAATCATAAGAAAAGTACAGGTGCATACAACAAACATTTATTTTTAACATTGTCATAAAATTATGGCATCACCTCTGAATGTCTGATAGAGGTGAGCTACCTGCAACAAGACTGCATGCCAGTTCAGTAGCTTGCTTCTAGAGGCTAGAATGACGCATGATGCATGTACGTGAATCACCCTTATAACTCTTCATTTCTAGGCCTCGAACATCAACATACGTTCACCCAAGCCACCACCAACTTAAAGTCTGCTACTGGAAAGTTGTTCTACGAAACATTTACTAGACAGTTCCTAGTGACTGTCCAGACACTAGGCATAATTTGCATTCCTCACCTCTTGAATGTTGTTATCACTAAGATTTAGCCGGAACAAGGACGGAAATAGATCAGTTTCCTCTTCTGCTGAAAAATGTAACTTGCTGATCCCAGTTGCACCCACATTCAACTCTTTCAGACTAGGAAAGAGAAAAAAACCAACTATTACTACAACTACATACCAACAATGTTCTATTATTACTATCTTTAAGTTAATTCACATTAACCAGCAATCAGATGTAATGAAGTGGTAATAGCTCAACTGCTATTCTGAAAAACCAAAAATTAATGTTTTGACCATCGTGACAGGTTGTCAAAAATTCAGTTGATAGAGTTTTCCATACTTTTATCTCCTTGCTCAAATCAACCATCATGCATTAACTACACAGGCTTTCCAGAAACAGCAATACACTAAGCACACCATGCGAGTAGTGGGCTAAAGTGGAGACAAAAATGTTAGCGGCAAAAAAGGTATGACAAAATTTTTCGCACACAATATGGTAACCCTGCTTGGAGTTAAGTCCCCACTTGCGCTACACAGTTATCTTACTACCACTGTTCTTGTCATCATATTATGAGAGCAGTTTTGTTAAAACAAGTTATTGTTCTTTGTTAACAACAATCAAATATTTTATTATGAAAGTGTTACTCAAAGTACTGTCTATCCCATGTAAGAATTCCGTGTTTTGACTGACGATGCTAACAATATTTTTAACACGTGCTAGACACGTAGCAACCATTTAAAACAACTGGACGTGACCATATGACCTGATGAAGTAGTAGTGGCAGCCCTGATCAACAAATCTGTTAACTTCCATCGCCGACGCTGAAAGTAGTGTGTATTATACGTGAAAAATAAGTACACATTTTGGAGGAAACTTAATATAATAACACGGCTTCGTATCCAGCATTAGTCAATTAACTATTTTATTCTATTCAAATCGCGCAATTTTGTAACTAATTTACAAACAACTGCACCATTATCAGTCGACCTGTAACCAAAACAAAACAAAGCACGGCCATTTACGAGTGTGAAACGTTACCGCGTTCGCGTGTTTTTGAGATTCTTATAATGTGTTACTTTATTATTCTGTGCATATATGTAATATTATATTGTAATGTGGGGATTATAAAACCCAGCCTGTAATCGCCCATGGAATATTATGGCGTCCAGCAACCAAAACAAGAGCTGCCATTTGCGTTGCGAAATATTTCCATTAACATTGCCCACCTAACCCTAATAAGATTAATGTGCAGCTAGTATTGAAAATAAATTATTTGTCTGAGATCTAAAAAATAATCTCAAGAAAATCACAACACACTTTAAATGTTATTGCAATCATAATATACCTTAACTGTTGACATGTTTTGATTGTCAGCTAGAAAGCACATTGTGGTGGAAGGATACATAATGTTTTGTTTACATTGCCCTACTTTTTTATGATCTGTTAAATAATGGAATTCTTATACGGTATGGACAATAAGATGAAATAAGCATCGTCCTAACATTTTCTGTTAGCATGCGCAGCATCACTAAATGTATTGTGTATATTCTTATTTTATTGACCTGTTATTGTTTTCTCTTTAACGTTTTCACTGTTTCATTATTTCTGTTCTTCTTTTTTGTTAAGTACTACTTGCCACACTCACCGATCCGACTGTCCAGATTGGAGTTCACGATGTTCCGATAGTGTCGTAGTCCATGTCCTTACTGGATATTAATACACTGCGTTAAGCTGGCTTAAACCTTACATTGTTCACGAGGCCTTCCTAGTCCACCATGCCTCGCCCTAGCATTGGCGCACTCGTGCCAACCTTCCATCCTTAACCTAATATATCCCGACCCAACGTATTTACCTAATATGTATAACACTGTATTTACCACCTATATTTACATACATAACATCTCCCCCCTTAAAATGTCACCGCACATAATCTTGCAGCATCGACGGGGCCCGCTTCAGCCTTCCTGATGTCCGTGCCTGACAAGATTGGTTGTCCGGGTGCTCTGCCCGCCACTTAACCCGGTCCTGCAGGCATCCTGGTGATTGCTCAAACCCCTTGAAGGGGCTTTCGACCTGTTCAGGCTCTCCGTGGTCCTGTACCAGCCCATCCCGTGCTGGCTCTGGTGGACTACTTGTCTTCTCGCTGTCCTTGTACCCATTCTGTAACATGAACTTGCTTCTTTGCCCCTTCCACTGCTGAACATCTGACCCTGGGCTCGCCCATGGCCTGTCTCCTGTCGTCTGGCTTGAAGCCTCCCTGCGCAGCAGCTGGTCAACATGGCGTCTATAAACTTGGCCCTCCTCCGAAGTTACTTCATATGTCAAGGACCCTTGCTTGTGTATTATTTCCCCTGGAAGCCATTTCTGTGGCCCACTATAATTGCGGAACAGCACTTGTTGCCCCACGGTGAAGCTACGCACTCTCGAGTTGTCCTCCGTCTCCAACCCCTCAGATGCTCCTTCCATGCACCCCTTAGGATTTATTTGATCGAGTGCTGTCCTTAACCGCCGCCCCATTAGCAGCTCTCCCGGTGTCTCTTGCTCGGGTCCTCCCGGTGATGTTCTCAGGGCAAATAGCATCCTAGCCAGTCTTGTCCTCCAATTTCCGGTGTGTAACTTTTTTAGTTTAGCCTTCACAGTTTGCACAAACCGTTCCACCTGCCCATTGCTGGATGGGTGAAATGGTGTAGTTCTAACCAGCTTTACTCCATTACGTCCCAGGAAGCAGCCCATTTCCCTTGAGACAAATGCTGTCCCATTATCCGCCACCATGCAACTAGGTATCCCATGGCAACTGAATATATCTCTTAGTTCCTGGATGACTGCTGCCGACGACATGGATGGGATCTGTCTTACTTCCGGCCACTCGGAATGAGCATCCACAACGATAAGGAACACGTGCCCTTGGAAAGGTCCGAAAAAGTCTATATGCACTCTCTCCCAGGGTCTGGTGGTTGCTGGCCATGCAGTTCGTTTTACCGTCGGTGGACTGGCCCGCTGTTGTTGGCAGCTCTCACACTGTCCTACTGTTCTCTCGATGTCCCTGTCCATTCCTGGCCACCACATGTAGCTACGTGCCATGGCCTTTGACTTAACTATGCCATCATGTGTGGAATGTAGCATCTCCAACATGGCCCTCCTCTTTGCAGCTGGGATCACCATTCTGTTGCCCCACAGAATGCATTCTCTATACAGCGACAGCTCCTCCTTTCGATTCCAAAACGGTCTTAGGTCCTCTGCCGTGTGGTTACCGTTCCACCCTGCCACTATCTGATGTTTTACCTTTGCCAAAAGAGTTGCTTTCGCCGTCAAGCTAGCGAGAGTTCCTGCATCCACTGGCGGGGTAGGCATGGCCTCCAACATTAGTACATCTCCTACCGCTGGTACCTTCCTGTTTCCCTGGCACATGGGTAATCTGCTCAGAGCATCCGCATGGCCTATCTGTGCTCCAGGTTTGTACGTAATTTGGTAGTCAAACATTGACAGCCCCAGACTCCATCGCAACAGCCTAGAAGACATTATATCCGGCGTCTGTCTGGTAGGTTCCATAAGACGCACTAGTGGCTTATGGTCGGTCACGATAACGAACGGTCTGGCTGTGACATATTGGCGAAACTTCGTCACCCCAAACTAGATGGCCAACGCTTCTTTGTCCAACTGCGAGTAGTTTCGCTCATGTGAATGTAACGTACGGGACCCAAATGCAACTGGTGCTTCACTGCCATCCTCGAGGACATGTGCTAATACTGCCCCTACTCCATACTCTGAAGCGTCACATGTTAACCTTAGCGGCTTGTTGAGGTCATAATGGGCCAGCACCTTATCCGTCTGCAATAGCTGCTTGGCCTCCTGAAAGGCCCCGGCATGTTCCTATGTCCACTCCCAATTTCTTCCTTTGTCCAAAAGTCTATGCAGTGGCTCCAAAACACTTGCCTTATCTTCCAAGAATCTTTCGTAGAAATTTAGCATGCCGAGGAATGACTGGAGTTCTTTCTTGCACGTTGGTGCTGGGGTTTTCTGTATTGCTTCTGCTTTCTCCTCTGTTGGGTGGATGCCTTGCTTATCAATTCTATATCCCAGGAACACCACGGACTCTGCCGCAAAGATACACTTTGATTTTTTCACCTTTAACCCTGCTCTGTCTATTATCTCCAGCACCCGATGCACTCGCCCGCAATGGTCCCGTTCATCGCTACCCGTTACCAAGATGTCATCAAGCAACACCACCACTCCTGGCACACCTGTCAACAATGTCTCCATTAAATGTTGGAACACAGCTGGACAACTGCTGAGACCAAATGGCAACCTCTTCACTCTAAACAACCCTTTCATTGTGTTTACAGTAAGTATATTGCTTGTAGCCTCATCAACTGTCACTTGTGAATATGCATCCTTAAGGTCCAACTTCGTGAACAGTGTTCCTCCTGCTAAGGATGCAAATGCTTAGTTTGTAGTAGGTAATGGATATATATTGGTCTTGCAAACCTTATTCACCGTGCATTTATAATCCCCGCACAGCCTCACGGATCCATCTCCCTTACGAATAGGGACAATTGGTGTCCCCCATGCTGAGAACTCCACCGGTTCATACACTCCTTGGCTCACCAAGCGGTCGATCTTTGAGCCAACCATGTCTCGTAGTGCAAATGGCACCCCCCTACTCTTGCGGAAAATTGGGTTGGCTCCTGGTTCCAACTCCACAGACACTAACGGGCCCACATATTGGCCCAGCTCAGTATAATCGAAGATGTGTGGATGTTGATGTATCACTTTAGCAACTTCATGCTGTGTAGTACTAAATATGCCCTCTACTGTGATCCCC
>PNEQ01031642.1:0-25094 GCA_003012365.1 Medauroidea extradentata
ATTATATATATATATATATATATATATATATATATATATATATATATATATATATATATATATATACATGTGTGTGTGTGTGTGTGTGTGTGTGTATATATTACGGGGGTGATACTGAAAATATATGTAGTTTCTCTTTATTTAAAGGAATGAGTATGGATGCAATGAAAATGTATAACATGAGCTAGTGTAGTACATTTCAACACTGTTGCGGCATAACAAGTCATATTAAAACACGCCATGTTAACTCTGTATTCATTTCCAGTTCTTACCGGTAGGTTCTTAGAAGTGAAATGTAACCAAACAGGACTAACAGGATACCACTTTCTTTGGCCAGTTAGTAACGACTTTTATTTTCGTTTTCCAGCGCACTAATGCAGCTCTTATTTTGGCGTCACCAATTTTTATAATACTCCCGAAACTAATTTTCCGAACCACACCCCTACGCACCCCAAAGAAATATGTAATTTTTAAAAACGCCATACTTTTATTCAGAGCTGCTACTACACTGTGACTCCAAGGCTGTTATTTTGCTTATAGTTTTGAATAAATTCACTTATGTTCTTTTCATGACACTTACCTAGTAGGTACGAGAGTTAGAATGCTTCGCGTCGTTTAGCTATATTGAACCCTACTTGCGTTACAAGTACAGAAGTTCTTGCAAACGTTTTGGGGTAACCTCCCATACAACTTAACCTACATGAAACATACTGAACATTCTTTTGAGTAGTTCGATACACTATATTGAAAACCATTTAGGAGAAAAGTTCAACGGACCCGTTTGTAGTTGCGTCACAGGTCGAGCCTTGATGACCTGTATGTATAATTTGGGTACTGCCATAATCCCTGCATTCCCCGTCTCTCAGATACCAGTAACTCTGATATTTAATAAGTCCGCTCAAATGAACTGTGCTGGATGAGAGGGAGAGGGTTGGTTCGACCAGAGATGAGACTCGGCAGGGGAATACGTGGGGTTGCAGTAATCTGAGCTCTTGTTTAATCCGCGGGAAGACTTACATATGCCGCGTCATCGGCGGGCTTCCAACCAGGAACAGTTTTCAGTTAGGCAAGCTCCTGTAGTAGCATCATGCGAATTTACTCTCGTACAACCACTGTTCAAATATAATATAAAACTGAAAATATGTTTCATTATAGAAAATAACCTTTAAATAAATATACTAGAGTGATGGTGGTTAATGATTTTGTGAAATATTCTGAACATACGCCATTGCAGTTTTAAAATACACACTATTTCACAAAAAAATTGATTTAATTCTAATTCGATATGGTAAAAATATAATGCCAGTAACGCAGTCAACAATCAGTGAACACGGTCCATAGTTAAAGCAAGGTGAACTTTTTATACAGGATGATTCCTATTGAGAATTAACTAAAAAGGAAACAACCAATAAATAGCAAAAGTGAGTATACACTACATACACACCGTCTCTCGGTGAAGCGTACAGGACAATTAAGCTGTATTTTAACACTTTTTATTAACTTGCTTTCTTGTCTGTTTGTCTGTTCGGTAACAATGAGCCAGGGTAATCATGAACGTGAGCTTGCGATTTGAAACTTTTACACAGCTCAGAACTGGAGGACAAATGACAAAAATAGAGAAAGAATAGTTATAAAAAACCTTTTAATATACTACGTTTTAAAACACATGATTGCAAAATTTAGCAGACACAAAAGATTGACAGCAGAAAATGATTATTAAATAAAAATATATAATATATCTCCTATGAAAATACTTGTGAGATTCAAAACGAAAAAAATGTGGAGTGTGCATTAGAAAATAGACGAACGAACTGTTCCCTTAAGACAATAACAATTTTATTGGATTGCAAATGGTATGTATGTGAGTTTTCTCAAATACAGCTACTATATACACTTCTTACTTTTATGTATTGTATGCGCCCCAAATTTTTGTTTTAAATCTTACTAGTAGTTTCATAGGAGATATTATTTTATAATTTTTACTATGTTGCAATATACTAAGAAATTTTTTTTTGTTTGATAATTATTAATGTTGAGTTTCGTGGTGGCTGAGAGAAGTAGGACATTTTGTTAGGCATATTTTACTCTTGAAATAGGTGACGTCGAAAATTTCTCAGTAACGAAATGTGATTTACGTTATTCAGAGAATTAGGCGTTCTTGTCGTCTTTAGGTTCTGTGTGTAAGAATTTAACATAAAACCAAAAGCGCGAATGTTAAGTAAAACGAGCGATTCTGACTAGGTAATACACTTTCTTGACTTACTAGGGGTAAGAAATCGGAACGTTCAGACACTCTGAGACTACCTTAGTTCTCGCACATGCTATAAGTTAGTGATCGTTTGCTTACATCTAACTACTGCTAGATTGTGTTTGTCTAAATGTTTTTCATGTAAGAATATAAAAAAATACATTATCTAGCCATAATATGGACATAGGCAAGTACCTACGCAAATAAAGTGGTGAAATACATGTTTGGAACCCAATTGTGCCGGTAAATATTTTGTCCAGTTTACATCATGGGTATAACCGAGTCAAAAATAATTTTGAATTTTTTTCGATAGAATCTAATATTTGGTATCATTATTTTATTGGGTTCATTTCACACAATTATTTTTAAAATTTCTCTACAAACTTGTAAAAATGTCGTCTTTGTACATTTTAATTTTCTAAATTTTTCCGTTCGTCTAAGCTAGAATCAGTTATTAAAATACAATTTAGGAGTTTATTCGTAACAAGTAAATTAATAATAACATACTTCAAACGTCTGATCTGGAATTCGAATTTTTAGCCAAAGCGTCTATGTCAAACCACTCTCACCCCCTCCCACTTCGGCGATCCGGGTTCGATTCCAGTTGGGTCCTTACGAATTTTCGGATGTGGAAAACGTAGCGGACGTTGCTGTTTGATCGTCGGGTTCTGTCAAGGTGCTCCCCCCCAACCTTTTGCATTCCTCCGTTGCTCTAAAATCGTCTATTGACTATTTACGATAACGCGATAGCTTATAAAGCCCTTTACTTTTTACCTTTCAGTTAATTCGTATATTTGCACCGCTTGTTAGTAAAATACATAAGTACTGCAGTGTACACTAACCTTAAAAAATTGTCCTAAATAGTAGGGCCTACTGTAAGTTTTTAACCTATTGGGACAGCGGGGCACTTTGCATTAATAAACCATATGTCTAGAGTCAATAGTTCGGCCGGTACACGATGAGTAGTCTGACAGAACGGACTCGGTTATATAACTGACGTTGCCTCGTCAGGACAGTAGGTGTTCAAGCTTATTACAGAACTACAAACTTCAGAACTTTTTAGCAAAGTTTTTTGGTTCCAGTTTTTGGCAATGACCATGTTCTACGTGCTACAATTCTTCATTGACCGCCCTTAAGGGTGTTCAAGTGCGATAACGTCATAATTTTACATTGATATGATATATTGTTAGTTTTGTAGACGATACATGTCGTACAGTTTCCTCTGACGAAACAATTTTAGCTGGCGTAGTTTTCTCATAACGGTGCGTCAGAGTCAATATTTGCATGTTCTGCTGCCATGCAAATAGTGAAAACCAATTGACTTACGTACGTGAAATAATTCACAGTGAAATAACATACTACGGGCTACGTAATAAAACATTTGAAAAATCCCACGAACAATTTTTGTACTTTGTACTTTTGCGATTTTTTTTAAAATTCAAAATATTACGTTCTTGGTTTTTTAAAGTTTTATTGCATAGCTCTTGGCATGTAAGTTCACAGTGAATTATTTTGTTTAAGTCGATCATTTGGTTTTCACTATTTGCATGGCAGTGTAACAAGCAAATTTTGACTTTGACACTCCATTATGAGAAAACCATGAGAGCTAAGATTGTTTCGTAAGAGTAAAATGTAATCACAAGTATCGTCTAAGAAACTAACAATATTTCACAAAAATATAAAATTATGATTCAATCGCACTTGGACACCCTTAAAGCAACGATTTCCTATTTATGATATTTTAGTAAGTTTTTTTAAATCATGAAAGGGAGCAGATATCACAAAACCGTTACATATAAATGTTGGAAATTGTTTGTACCGTGTAGCCTAATTTTATTTAATAATATAAGTTCTTATAATTTCGGCTAGTTATTGACTGTAAGAAAATTTAATTAAGTCGATAATTAGCCGAAATTATGTAAACTTATGTTTAACAAAAATAAGGCTACATTGCACAAACAATTTCCAAGATTTCCTTGTAACGGTTTTGCGATATTTGCTTCATTTCAGGATTTTAAAAATTAAATTCGCAAAAACAGCATAAATAGGAACCCGTGGCCGTAACTAACAGACCGTCTCATGAATAGTTTGCGCATCTACGTTCGACCACGACGTTTGGCATTCTGATGGGGTTCACACAGTTGAGACTTCAGCAGTGGGGTCTCACCCCACGTGTTGAATTATTTTATTTCTGCCTTTTCTAAATTATGAGAAGAAAAGTGTTAAATTTCCGATTGTAGCGAGAATTATATGTACCTTGCGCTACAGTTCAAACATTGCAGTTGAACTTGTAAAGTATATCTAGGCCGCAATCTGACGAGTAAATTAAGAATAAATTTAAAAAAAATCAGTTTGGCTGCTTCGGAGCCTAAATATACGTTAAAAGTTCAAATTCTTCCCTTGTACTGCAGCGTTGTTTTGTCACATAAATAAATTAAAAATATTTACTAAACAATAGCACATAGGAGTATAAAAATAGATAAAAACCTATTCGCAGACATTCCGAATTTATATACAAAATTTCATTGAAATCGGTTAAGCCGTTTCGGAGGAGCATGGAAACAAACACTGTGACACGAGAATTTTATATATACATATATATATATATATATATATATATATATATATATATATATATATATAATTATACCAAAAAAGGAAAAATAAAATAATGCAACAAAGTGTTACAGGTGCATGTATGTAACCCGCATTAATCGCATTTAAATCATGGCTAATCTTACTAACGCTATAGCAATATAAGTATTACACATATAAAATATATTTCAATAACTTCGAGCTGTGTTGCACACACAATATGCGCAAAATTGCATCGTACAACATTTTGCCACTAACATTTTCGTCTCTAATTTAGCCTAGTCTTCTCTATGGTGTGCTTATCATCAGACATTCCTGGACGTCCAGTATATTAGCATCGTCTTATTGTGGCCAACATATTTCACTCTTCGAGTAAGTCAGTTGCAGTATGTGTAGGGCGTTATCACTATACTGAATAATTTTATTTTTCGGTTTTTCGAAACTTTTAGTAGAAAATTGTGAAATTTGTGATTATAGCGAAAATTCTATTTATCTCGATACAGGCTTGCCATTTCAACTGTTATCAACGTCTATTTTGTCCTCAACCGGTCCACAGATTCATGAATGAAAAAACTGCTTTCTGATGGTTATTTAAGCCATTTTGGTTGACGAAGGTTTAAAGACACGCTTTAAGAAAATGTTTGGAATTAAGTTTACTTGGATTAGTGCCAGATAAAAACCACAAAACTTGCAGATCTTTTCGGCACGTAATATACGAGTTTCTGCACAGATAGTTGTGGGTAAAAACATTAATTATAAGTTACTTCAGTGTTTATTAACCGCCGAGTTTCCTGAAGTAACATTTACGAATTTACTTCCTTTATTAAATTTATTAATTGTTTTATACTGACGAAATTTATTTTAGTGAGACAGCAAATTAAAAATCTTCCTTTGGATTACACTGCACTGTACTATTTTACTTCTTTCAAACATAACTATCGCTGAAATATTTGTAACTAGTGGACTGTCTGCCTGCCACTGAGCAGCTGGTTTCAACTACTCCATCCCCAGAGATCTACGGTTTGGATACAAAAAGAAGTAAGTAAATAAATGAAACTAAGTTAATAAATAAACAAAGAAATGCAGCCCTCAGTTTAACTAACATTAACATTTTCTTACATTATGACATTAGGTT
Organism: Medauroidea extradentata; assembly: GCA_003012365.1. Classification (NCBI taxonomy): domain Eukaryota; kingdom Metazoa; phylum Arthropoda; class Insecta; order Phasmatodea; family Phasmatidae; genus Medauroidea; species Medauroidea extradentata. The sequence continues at coordinate 5,979 of PNEQ01031642.1, forward strand.
TATGTTTAATACCGGTACTAAAATTGACATATCCCCATAATAATTAATTTTGGTTAATTCACGTGGGAATAATGACAATGCCATACGATTTTTTACTAAGACGTATGAGTAAAACGCCAGCGTTGTGGGATTCGAAATATTGAAGTTTCATGGATGATTTTTTTCCTCTGTAGTAGGACAGCGTGGAAAACACTTGCCTGGTATTGAATACATGGCTAAATGGAAACTGTAGTACCCACACGCTGCTACATACGTAGCTAGCTGTTGCGTTGTGGGAACGCCACCCTCCTCCCCCCACCCACCCACGCCTGCAGGAGCTACTGGCACGCATGTTGCACACGAGGGCGGCCGTACACCGGCCCATCACACGCCACTGCATACAGCCGGCAGGGTAATCAGCCTCGTTTATCGGTTGACCGTGTAGCTGGCTGGAAACACGTGCCGAAAGCATGACGGTTATCCGCTCCGAGCCACGCTGTTCATGAAATTCGTCCTTTGCGGCGCGGCCTGTTTGCCAACAGAACCAACACAAATTTCTCATGCCGAAAGCATGCAGCACGCGGGTTTTTAAAGTACACACTATCCTCAATTCTCTACTCAATACCTTACTTAATTCTGTTCATAAACGTCGACTGATTTTACATAACTGAACTCTGCAGCAAAACGTCTGTGTTTCATACACACTATCACTGTTTACTTCTATATTTCAGTACAAAAATAAGAAAAATGTATTTGTGATGTTGGTTGCTATGTTCTATAAATTACAAAAATTACAACAGTAAATAGCCGAAAACTATTTCATAGTAAGACTTGCACGTAGTCGCCAAATAAATTAAACTGTCTTGTATTATTTATGTAGGATGGGCGTGTGTTCAGTAGGAAACAAGAATTTTATTTCTATTCAGAGCAGACTGGCAACCCTACTTGTGTATTTCGCATGTGTGGTGACTGAAAGTGTGTATCGCGCATGCGCGTGAACATACACTACGATAACAATAGGACGGGCTCAATCTGTGAAATTAGGTCCGGAATTCTGTCTGGAACCAGCGTCGTTGTGGTACACACTGTTGCAGTGCTACTTGTACTGAATTAGGTACGGAATTCGGTCCCGAATTATTCATAGTGTGTACTGGGCTTCATATTCGTCTTGTCGTGGTATTGTTACGTCACTGTCAAATGCCTGCTTTTTGGTCAGCAACAGAAAGTGTTTAAAGTAACTTTTTTTTTAAACTAATTAATATCTAAGCAACGTGTTTCAGAAACACTTGACTAAAACTTTCCAGGTGGTTGCTAACGTGGAAACAAAAAGTTTAATATATAACACGCGGAGTCCGTCACAAATATTAAGACTGCCGCCTACCACGCGATTTAATTACGTTGCAGTGTGCTCGTAAATAGTTTTTTTTACGAAACTATTCCACATGTGCCCATTCTGTCAATGTACGAAGAGAATATACATTGCAAAATGTGAGGGATAGGTAGTTTCAAAACGTCACGTCAATTAGAAAACTCGTTTTGGAAACCCTCAAAATTGCTAAAAACAACTCTGCCAACCTGTTATAGCTGAAAAGCTATTCACGGGATTCGTGTGCAACTACTATAAAAACATGAAATGTACTTTGGTTAAAACTTTCACAAAAAAAAAAAAAGATGGGGTAGCGAGTGAAAGTGTCAGTCAGTAGAGTGATCTACGATACCACTGCGCTAGAGGCGATATTGTAGCAGAAAAACCGGTCAAAATCGCCCTTAGTGGCGTACCTCACTCACACAAACTCACAGCCGCCTTAACGATTGTAGAATCCCTTAAAGGCGAAGTTCTAAAATATTTTGTGGGCTATTAGGGAAAGTACTTCCGTTAGAGGAGCAAAATGTCGTATGTGACGTAAGTAAAACGAAATCTGTGATAAAATTATGTTATGGTGTGTCGTGCGCATCCCCACCATGCGAAAAATAGCAGCTTGCACCCCATTGTTTCATACGGTAAGGTAACTGTAACCGAAAAGTGATGTTTAATGCCATAGTAACTAATCAACGAGTAGCAATGATGGTGTATCGCGAAAGTGTTTTGTGACAACATACCCTTGAAAACACTGTAGTTTTCTTGTGATATGTATGATTTGGTGATTTACGTCTGACACAACGTAGGTGTCTGGAGACCAATAATAGGCATCACATATGACAATAGTGGGATTCTTATTGGCTTAGTCGAACAATGCAACAGCTCTACGTACAAGCCAGTAATCTTTTCTAAAGCTGAACGTGCGTTGTAACCCAACAAACAGTCAAGTTTTCCCGCGATAAACCATCATCTCGTTGTAAAAATATATTTTTTCCGCAACTCTCTAAACTCTCTAGGACCCTTAGTTTTCGTGTAAAACGCACCTGAAGATTACAGTTGTAGCTACAACGGCCTGATGGGTAGGCAACTCTTCCTTCACTCGGATGTGAACACACATAGTTCTCCGACTACGCCTTTATAGGCGTCTACAGTCATGAACATTTGAAATGTGACATGGGGTACCATATATAAAATATCTTCTTTTCGCGACAGAAATATCCTGCTAGGATTTGGTAACATGTTTCTGAAGCGCGTTGCAGGCTAAGTTACGATAATATACACGATGACCAAAAACAAACACATTATAAACACACTACGCGAATCCTGGGATAAATTGCAGATAAGATGTTTATGGTAAAATGTTGTACGATGATATCTTACGAGCCCAATGTGGCAACACAGCACTGCAGTTACTCCCTTCTTGCGCTCCACATATGTCTCGAAGGGCGCGGCTACCGCAATTTACATCACAATGTTTTTATTTTTATATCTGTACCAGTTATTTTTTTCTTGTTTTAAACACAAAATGTGACTAAATTTTGATCTAATACAATTTTTTTATCTCGCATAGTTTTTGCGTAATGGTTCGTTAAAGCCAAAATTTGCATATTCCCGTTTTAAGGACAACTCACTTACCAAACTGAAAAAATTCACAGTGAATAACGATGGTTTAGGCTACCAATTCAGCTATGCTAAACCACAACATAAAATATGTTAGTATTAAAAAAACATTGAATTTTTAAAATTTGTATTTTTAATTCAAGCATTTTTATTTAAATACAAAACATTTTATACTTGGTTTTTATGTACGTGGCATTGTAGCCTACGACGTCTTTATCCAATGTAATTTTTTTCAGTTAAGTTTGTCAGTTGGTTAAAGTATAGTCCTTAAAACGGAAACATGCAAATTTTAACTTTAACAAGCCAATATGCGAAAAGTATGAGTGATAAAAAATTTAAAAAAAGCAAAAAATAGTCAAATTTTGTGTGTAAAATAAAGATAAAATATGAGGTATTAATCAAAAATTAAAACATAGCGATGAAAATTGCTGTTTACCTCGCCCTTAAGGCCATGGTATGGTCTTTTATTTATTTCAAACAATTGCAAATAACTAGAATATGTTTTAACCAAATGTTGTGAAAAAATTTGAGACTCTGTACAGTCATACGATACACAATTTTGCCAGAGCGTTTCTTAAAGTAATGTACCGTTTGCTAGCAAAAAAAAAAAAAAAAACAATATTTCGCTTCACTTTAGCTTATTTTGACAACAAAATATGTGATATTTCAGGGGCAAAAATCTAAAAATCCGTTTGGTGTATTGCGACAGGAAAATTCAGATGCAAATAATTATATATATATGTAAAAACTGCCAGAACGAATTATATATATATATATATATATATTAATTTGCGTTAAAAATATTTTCGAAACCACTGCAAAACTAAGGACGCGCCCTTAACTTATCTTATTACTACTGTCCTGATTTGCATACTATGTGTGTTAGTTAATACCCCAAGCATTCCAAACAAGGTTCTACGTTTACGTGACGTAAAATACATAAAATAATACCTGGACGTGGAATGCAAGAGGGTATTTTCTCCGTGAAGTCTTGCCACATTGTGCACGTAAAATGTCTCCGTAAAACATTTTGCCACTTACATCTTCGTGTCCAATTTATCCCAGGATTAGCGCGATATTCTTATTGAGCATTTGTTTCTGGACACTCTGTATGTGAGACATAAAGATTTTCTCTTAGTGAGGTTCAAATACGCTACGGTTCCTCAACCCCGTATTTATTATAGTAAAATAATTTAATCACTACTTGATCACTGGCTTCCATGTATGAATAATAAATTTTATAAAAATAAACACAAAATTTTATTAATGGTAAGCAAACACGTCCCTTCAAAATCAGGTAGTTAGATCTAGGGGAAACCAATTTTTGAATGCCGGTGTGTTATCTCAGCTCTACCGACTCGCGTGGTCAAAACTCATTTCCGTGTTACTGAGCAAAAGTCGATTTGGGAACATCAAGATTATTCCTTATTTCCTTCGGCAGCGCATTATCAAACACCGTTCTGAGAAGGGATACGGCAGTCATGAACGTTGGCCTTCTGGTGTTGAACTGAAGCAAAAACTGAAATAACCAAATCAGACTGTGTAGCCTACAACTGTGAAATTTCGTAAATATCTCATATATTAGTTGAATTAAATATATATTGCTAAGAAAAGCTATCTACAGACATTGAAAAATGCAATTAAATTGTTTATAAATTATATTCTTCTTCACGAACATAGTTATTTTCTTATTATCCTCGTAGTTATTTTCCTTCAAATATTTGTTCGCTTCCCCTTAGTTTGTTCTTTGTTTGTTAGGCCATTAATTTTACACTCTAATATTATTTAAATAGTTCGCGCCGGAAACTGTCTGTTACTGAGTAATAAAGTCACATAATCATTTCACACGATTATTTCACCAGAAATACAAATTACTTACCATACCGTTATACATTATTGCAACTGTACAACTGAAACTATTAAATTTTTCCCATATACTACTTATTACCATTCCATGTAAAAATACGTTTAATAAAATATCATGAAGATTTTTTTGGGAATGATATACTCCTCAGAATTAGTTCATAAAATAATGACATACGTATGTCAGCGATCGCTGAAAAATAAGGTACCAATCTGGATCTAGATTACGTTCGAATTTATATTTCACATTGAAAAATTTAGGTCTAAGTTCGGTGTACTGTTATCTAAGCCCATATTTTTATCTGCAGTTTTATTTTAATTTCTTTGGTTAAATACATTGTTTTGTCAACAGTAGGTGCATTTATAATTTTTTAATAAGCTCATAGCATTGTTTAAATGTACAGAGCCCAGTGATGACATAGTTTCAAGAAGTCATCAATTTTACCGTGTTCTACTTGGTGAAGGCAGCAAGCATACGAAAACCTTACAAATGGCCGAGACCGTCACGCAGTTACTGCAGCGAGTAATTTGCCAGATGAAACGGGCCATTAGGGTGGCTAAGTAGATTACGTACAGTCCTAGAATACTCGACGGCTTTGTTAAATGTATAACGAGCTGTCTGTCAAACTACCGCCTTTGGGAGAGGGTTGAAGAGTGACTGTAGTGCACAGTTTTATGTGAAAATCACATGCGGCCCAGATGACAGTGCACTGCTACAAGGATTCTCCTCGCACAATTTCAACCTTAAGTCTGATTACATGATGAGCTTTCAGACCATTTTCAACGCCCCTTTGCCTGTTTGGTGGGATCAAAGATGAAACGAGGGGGGTGGAACAGAAACGGAATGCAGGGGTGGTGGAAACAGGAGCACCTCTGGAAAACTTGCCGGCCAACGCCAACGTCCGACACGTTCCACAATTCGAAAAATTCGAAACCAACCCCCGTCGGATCGTCTTGGTGGGTGGCGAGCGGCGAGTTGCCGCGGCAGCCGAGTGGCCAGACCACTCCCCTCTCACCGAGCCGATCCGGGTTCGATTCCCGGCGGGGTTTGGTCCCGGATCTTCAGGTGTGGGAATAGTGCCAGACCATGTCACTCTTCGGCGAGTTTTCTCGAGGGTCTCCCGCTTGCCCCGCCCTTCTCATTCCGGCGCTTCTATATTGCAGGGCCTCATTTCACGTCATCCGAGGCAAGTAATGTCTACGGTCGCCCTTTCATAAGTCTGCAACTGGGGTGTGATAGCGTAGTCCTCAGGTTTCCCCTCATTTTATGCTTATTTAAGGCGCCCGCCTACATTCCGTGTGTTTGTGTGAGTTAGGCATGGCACCAAGGGCGTTGTTCACCGGCCCATATTGTGCGGTATCACCTCTAGCGCAAGACAATGAAACGGCTGTCGTAGATCACTCGCATGACTTACACTTTAAGTGGTGACTCCATTTTTTTTTTGGCAGAAAGTCTTACACAAAGTCCATTGCATGTTTCTAGAGTAGTTTCGCACAAACCCCGTGAGTAGTTTTTTCAGATATAACAGTTTGGAAAAGCTATTTTTTAAAAACTCATTTTGAGGGGCTCAGAAAGGGTTTTCATAATTGACGTGATGCTTTGAAACTACCCTACTGTCATCGTTTGAAGTGTATTTTATTTTCGTGCATTGGTACAATAGGCACATGTGGAATAATTTCGTTTAAAAAAACGTATTTACAAACGAACTGCAATAAATTTAAATCATGTGGTAGGCGGGGCCCTTAATATTTATGCTGGACTATGTGTTTAACGTAACAAAATTTTTCTTTCTCGTTAGCGTTCCCCTGGCAAAGTGTGGAAGGCAGAGGCCTTAATATAGAACTAATCAATGTAACCCTAAATATGGAGGCAGGTACACCGCCAGCATGACGAGATACACTGGGCGTGTGGGTGTTGGAGCCGCGCGAATAAAGACGCTGTTGTCGCGGCTCGTCATGTCACTGTCACCGAAGGAAATCACTCTCTAAATGTTATCAAGTGCGTGCGAACTGTGTTGAATTATGCATGGCGTGCACGGACGTGCCTCTTGCGAGCTCTCCCGACTACACTTCTTCGCAACGTGCAGCATATTCTTCCTCGAAGGCCCTGGTCACATTATACGCTCGCGGCGAATGTGTATGAGATACAATAGCGGAGTACAAAATAAGCGTACATGTTTTTGTAAAAGTTGACCAATTCCCTCCTTTACCTTTAATTCTGTTCAAGTGATAATTTTTTTTTCTGGGTTATATGGAGTTTACATGGTTTCGTGTCTACACATCAAATGAATTGTGATGAAATCACAAAACAACAGGGAAATTTAATTTTTCTATTCTTTTTAAACACAATTATGAACACGTAAACCATAAATATTGTGCAATGTAAATTTAAAAAAAAAATGTTCAAAATGATGTACACTTGCTCCAATGTTTCTTAACACCGTAAGAATGGTACGAGCACAGTTTTCTGTAATCGGACTACACATTCGCTTTAAATAAGGGTTTAATGTTTAGTTACGTTTTCTTTTAATTTTGTCGTAAATTTTTTTATTTAGCTACTTGCTAACCTCTTAATGATGATTCATGTAGATCTTTTTACGTGTACTAGTGTTTATAACAGTCATTGCGAGATGCAGACTAACAAGGTAATGTAGCACATGTTTTAATTTGTATTTGCAACATATTAACAAATTTTATCTTTATAATAACCGTAATTAATAAAAACAATTTTGCACATTTTGAAACTCTTTCCTCAAACGAGACCTTCCCAGTATGCAGTAAAAATGTATAATAATCTTCAAATATAGAAAACAGTTCTTGACCGCTTATGCGTCCTTAATTAATTACGATACGCACATTTACCCAGTAATTCTATTCTATAATGTCGCAGCGACAAACGAGTAGTATCACTAGTAATATTTTTTATTGATTTGATATTCAGTTTATAAATAGCTCTTCAAGTAACTGCTCTTGTGCTATTCAAGCACTTCCAGCCAGGTTAGTACTTGCTCACTAGTGAACCATACAACTATAAATAATATTCGGGACTCCCGGTTTTCATCATTGGAATGTCATTCATTCATCACAATAAAAAGTTGTTTCAGATTGACGTCATTGCTATGTCATGTGGGGGTGAAAAATCTCATTTGCAGTGGTCAGTTGGTCATTGTAATGTAACATCAATATAATAATGTTGGGTTGATACTTTCAATAAGTAAATAATAAAATAAACACAAAATGTAGACTAGAACATACGCTCATCTTTCCTGATACCATGGTACAGTGCTTTTTAAACGTTTTAAAGAAACAACTGACTGGAATGTAGTGACCTGTCTGACTAGCCAGCCGCTACACAGTATACGAAAAATTTATGTGAAATATTATAACACAGAAAGTAATGCTGGAATGTTCGTACATCCAGAAGAGAAAATTATTTTGTTAGGAAAGGAATCGTTAAATTTAATTATTTGTTTATTGCCTTCTGCGAATGACAACCAAAAAGTAAATATTTCACATGTGTATCAGTAATTTATATAAAAATGTACCAAATGTTACTAATAAACGTCGTATTCGTTTAATATTACTGTTCATGCAGGAAACTATAAGTTTTTTTTAATTACAGCCCCTCTGGTATTCAGGATTCTGAAACGTTAAAATTATGCTATATTTTTCTAACACTTCATTTCTGGTTTTGTGGTTCTCTGTTGCTAGAAGTTCTTTGAAGGAGTCAGATACACTTCCACATTGCTAACCTATAACACAGACAGCGTGATACTTAATGTATTAATTTTAATCCTTTAGTCATTATGATATTTTAAAAATGGTTGACAATACATAATTGTAAAAACGGAAATAATTTGTCGAACATATTTTACGATATATTTTTTTTACCTAAAAGTGTAAAATTTCGAATAGAACTTCAGAGTAAGATAGTATAAAATAGTATATATTAGACATCAAATCACTAATTTCAAGGATAGTACCATGATCTACTGTCTGAAACATTCTAGCCACCACTACGTACCTTGATACCTGTCTAAAACATATATAAGATACACTACCATTAGTCATTCCATGACGGTTCATCAGTGAAAGTTACAAAACCGACTAACATACATATATTTAAAAAAATCTAAAACATAATTATTTCTAACTTTTTATTTCCTTTCCTGCACGCGTCCTTTCTAGTTCGGAGATAGTCCGGTGAAGGCTAAATCTGGGATAGCATTTGTTCGAGTCGTGATACGTGGATTACGAACACGAATGAAACCTGTTGTGAAAACAGGGTCACTGCTCACAACCATATTACGTACTTATTATTCATTGAAAGCGTTGCTTTGACCCAGTTTTAAGCGTCGACTCTGAGTTTCATACCACTTTAAACGTAATACCTTTGCGCCATGTTAACAAAGATTAAATTCACCGTATTCAGGAGACTATATACACTCGGAATACTTATTAAACTATTGAAATGTATCCTAGTCCCACAATCATGAGAAAAAAAAATATTATTTTAATTTTACTCTCTTAAATAATTCCACATTGAAAACTTTAAAATGGTACACATTCTTAACATGATATAAAAATAGTTTTGTTTACTCTTGTCTGGTTACATTGAAAACACATGGAAATCACAGTATTCCAAAATTATATGTATTCTAAATTTAACATCACCTTTACCAAAAAACTTTATAGACAACATATGTAAACATATACGGGGTTCAAACTCTTTACCTTGCCAATTCTTTCTCTATGTGAGGCATTTTACCGTACTTTAATGTGCAACCTGAATGGGTCAGCATACAAACTGAAGGTAAACGCATATTCCTAACCTTGAAGAAATTTAGTTTTTTCTCTTACAAAACTGTGGTATAACATCAGTCGCTTCTCCAAGTTAACAATTTTAAAATTTTTAGTCGCACCAGGGTATAGGTCGGATTAAGTGAAGCGATAAATGGTACACGGATTCCGTGTCGCATTTTTTAAACACGTCGGGGGAAAAAGCATGACTGCAGTGAACTTGTGGCTGAACGAAACATTCCAATAGTGAGGCCATGCAGAGAAGAGAAGGAGGGTGGGATGACATGTCAGCTATCGGCAGCATGACGAGGCCCTCTCAACCCTCCGCACCGATTGGCATTCAGGATGTTCTGCGGGCGGGCATTCCATGCGCGTCCCGGCAAATAGTTTTTTTGAACCCCAGCCGTTGAACGCAGAAGGGGAAGAGCTGGGTAGTAGGGCGGAAGTTCGCCCAACCGACGAAGCCTGAACGTAAAAATACTTTCCGCCACGTGACCTAGAAAAACCTATTAAATTTTTTAATATTCTGCAACAGTTACTGGCAGAATGGACTAGTGTAATGAAAGAACACGGATGTATTCGTGTGCTCGAGTTTTCTTAAATGCTTATTTATCTAAACACGAACAGAATTCCTCACTAAGGCCGTTGAGCAATTCGTCGAGCATATTGTAGATAAATACAATGATTTGAGCAACAAAGAGGTAGCCTACATAAACTCTTACATAAAAAATATTAATAGTGAATAAAAAATTAACTCATCTGTTATACAAAAACTAATTTGAATTTTTAACAGGGGAATTTGAAGTTCACGAATAACGAGATAAAATGTATGCCCATTGAAACGCTAGCCTGCAATTTTTAATATAATTCTTATTCGTGTTTTTTGTTTGGTTTAGGTTTGTTTTTTGTCTGTAATTAGGCGGCGTATTGAAATAAATATTCTCACAAATTTTTTTTACGAAAACTATAGAACTGTGTACACTAACAGAGTGTTTTTACAGCGTAGTCTAAAAGTGTAAAAATCGTGCATTCATATTTTGAAATTTTTTACATTCCAATATTAGGTATATTTTCCCAGGAAGACTATCGGCAAGAGAGCGTATTCAAATGTATTGTCTTAAACGTTATATGCATGCTCTGACGTTCATAATTCACTATAAATACTTTGTATAGACAGTAGTGAGCCGAATAATTCAGTTAATCTCATTTCATGAAGCGTATTTGTGCGGTAATTACGTTCCTGTTCAGTGCACTGCATACATAATTTAAGCGAACGCGTGCCCGTAAGATGTTTCTTACAACACATTGGAATAAACAAATTTATTTTGTATTCGTTGAAAATTTTTTTCGTCGAGATACGGAAATGTGCAAAGAAGAAAATACTAATTTTAGTTTTTTTGTTGGGTGCGTGTTTGTGAACGTGGTTCAAATCCCCGACGATTTAAAACTTACAGGCACATGATAAAACTGTGTTTTGCCTGTACCCAATTCTTAGCCAGCCGTATATAAAAATTGTGACGTAAAATTGTTAGAAACATGTCTACGAAACAATAAAATTTATTTCATTCAGTAATTATTACGCAATGAAAACAAATTAGATACAGTGAGAGAATTTTTTTATGTCTTTGGATCATGGAAAATATTAAAATCCTCGTACGTTGTCAACGTTGCATTTTAGGTAAATTTTGTGTACCTTTTTTTTTAAAGCAAAGTGTAGGGAAGCTTAAATGATACTAGTTTACTGTTAATAGCACTCTACGCCACACATTTGCAGTAGAGGTAACTTTAATTTCTTTAAATGTGGAATTTTGGAGATTTTTTAACATTTGTTATTGCAAATATAAATTTTTGTGGTTTTAATGTTTAAAATGTTTGGTTCTGATAGAATTTACTTATTTGTTTTTCTCTTCAGCAAACTGTGTTCCATAAGAGACTATCAGTAGCATTGTGAAGATCGTCAGAGAAAATTAACTTTCATAAATGGAGTCTTGAAGAATGACATGAACTGAAATGATGGACGAAGCGGGGCAGACTTTAGCTCTTGTTACATTAAGTGATGAGGTTAGCACGAGTAGGCTAATTATATCAGTTTGTGGCGTCGAAACAGTAAACCGAGTAAAGTTTTCAAGTGTCCAGTAAGACACGAGGCCCTGCACTGTTTGTATGCATTTAGACATAAGCTGATGACCAAACAAACCTAACGACGTCACTGAGCGAACGTACCTAACCCATGCAGATTACTACCGAGTGAACTGGCGCGATGGACTTGCATTCTGTAGTACGCAGGTTCGATTCCCGTCTTCGGCCATACTGAATTAGCATCCAATGTTTTCCCGAAATATCTCCAAGCAAATGCTGGGATGGTTTTTTTTTAGTAAAGACCATGGCCAATTCCCACTACCTTTCCGGACATTGTGCAAAACGTTGTGCCTCACCGTCTCTATAGGCTGTTCGGAATAAAGTGAACACTCAAAAAAACCTGTTAATGTTCTATTTTCAGCCAATTCGTATCTTTCCGCGCGTAACGGTTAACGACAATGCTGGCGACGGGAAATGTCTAACCTCTCCGGACACTTCACGTAATTATTGGGCGTGTAAGATAAATTGTTCAGTCAGTAGGCCTATAAATAACAGTTAAATAAAAAAATAAATAATTTTATATAATACAATTAAGTCGATTTCGGTTGATTTTGTTACAGCACTGTTGTATTTAAATTGGAAAATACACGAAACTATATAGCGTAATTGCGCTGCCAACCGTACTAACAGCAAGACAACTATAGTTAACTTTGAATTATGTGCAGTAACGGCTGGTGATGTTTTTCAAATGTTAAATTTGTAGTCCTCACTTTATCCCGAACGACTTATAGTGACATCGCTGTCACTGTCAACGACACGTAAAAGCTCATGTACGTTACCCAGCAGGTTACTTAGTGTACCCGTGTTTGGTTTACCTAGACCTGGGGCTGCCAACCTTAACGGAGCTATGGCCAAAACGTTTATTCAAGCCATGCCACGGGCCACCATAGATAACTTTACCATTGACTTATTTTTATAGCTCAACATTTGAACTTAAGCCCGTGCGTCAGTGCAAAATCTTCATCCCACGCTGCTCCATACTCACCTCATGTCACTCCTCACCAGTGCTGAAGACCTCGATGTTAAGCACTGACTAAAATCTCTCACTCATTCATACTGAGCCATACTGCCAGCCCTTGCAAAAATAAATATGCAACGTCGCCAGACAGAGTCAGCATTTGCGGAAGTGAAATAGCCACATGTTCTCAACTGTTCATTATCCTCTTAAGGTTCCAAACCTGTTTTAATAGTATTTAGAAAAGGTACATTACCAATTTTGAAATTTCTTTTTTTCGTTTTTAGAATCCGGTTTTTTTTCTTCAGATACGACATCCTGGAAGAGCCGATTTTGGGCCATTTTAAATGGGACCGAAAGTTATGTTTCTAATAAACGTGGCAAATTTTCAAATACATAGCGACATAGTTTGAAGTGTGTGTCCTTCTCGTAGTTTTACAAAAATAATGTTCGTTAAATAATTTCGTCCAAAAAAGAATAATCGTAACTCGCTGCAACGGATTTGAAGCGCAGGTAGGTAGGCCCCTTAAATCTTCGTTGTATAATAAACATGAGATGTATAGTATACCGCATGTATATTACATTTTTACTTGGCTTGCAACTGACACGACATTAACGTAAAGTGGTTTGCACCATTGCGTAGTTTACTGAAGATATACGAAAGAGAATATAATAGCAGGCATGGGCCTGGGCAGCAACACTGCGGGCTGCATTACGGCCTCCAGCAGGCTCTCCAGGCGCTCACCGAGCTGTTGTTGGTGAGTGCAGCTCACACTCTGGTCTCGTGGATGAGGCACGGCAAGTACGCATTCCTACATCACCCCTTCCACCATGCGTGGTCCTATAACACGCGCTTGACTGCGTGCCGGCATTTCTCGCTGCTGCCCACCCTCCTCTGACGAGCAACTGCTGCTGAGATATTCTTCATGTGAAGTATGCTTGTGCTAGAGATCTACCAGTATAAAAAAAACGACTATCGTTTGCAGTTACCGATAATCGCATTAATATATCACACCCAATATTTAGAGATGATTACTTATCGCGGGAAAACTTGACAGTTTGCTGGCTTTCAACGTGCGTTCAGCTTATGCAGATATGACTGGCTTTCGCTTGTGCGTTGAAAAATTATATGCCTGTTATTTGTCTGCAGACAGCTACGTTGTGCCTGACGTTTAACTCCGGTCCAATAATTCACGTCGCAAGAAACCGCAGTGTTGTCAAGTGTATGTTGACACAACAATTTTCCTGATATACCAACATATATACCAATATTTTATACCGATTACGTAAATGCTCGTATTGAACCATGGAAATTTGTATCTAATCAGACCCACACAACATGTTAGCTTACTGAAAGCCTTGCATTTGACTTGCAGTTATAAACTTGCTTCGGTAGGCTTACTGCAAGCCTTGCATTTGACTTAAGCGTTTATGCTGGCGTAGGTATTATTTAACTTGACAAGCTTTCTGCAAGTGTATTTTAGAAAAATGCTTGAAGTTAAACTTCTTGCAAGCTTGTGTTAAGCTTGATTGCTTACAAGCTAACCTTAAATGATGTTTAGTGTGTAAGCTTGCAAAACTATAAAAAAAGTGTCAACTAGACAACTTGCAGCAGACTTGCTGCAAGCCTGCTTGCGAGCTTACATTTCACTTGACTTTGGCTTGCCATAGCAAGCTTACTCACGAGACTTGCTGCAAGCCGAAATCAAGCTTACAGCAAGTTTATATTTCACTTTAATTTAACTTGCCATAGCAAGCTTGCTCAGAACTCTTGTTACAAACCTGAACCAAGCTTGCGACAAAGGTGTATTTGACTTTAATTACACGTACATAGCAAGACTGGTCATGTGATAAGCTGCAAGCATCCTGTCCCCTATACTAAGCTGATATTGCATTGAAATTTTCCTTAGCAATCTTAATTAATGAAATATTTTCTGTGCCATTAATAATGATCGAACTTGAGATTTAAACTGAACTTTGTAAATGAGCAAGCACTTTAAAAAGTAACACTGTTTCATATGATACCTTAAACAACTAGTACGATATTATGTACAACTACAAGTAAACTGATATCCTTACCGTTGTTAATAAATTCACAAACATCTGCATTTCCAAAACAAACTTCGTTATCGTACAACCGACTCTCACTACTACACCACTTTTAAGTATTCGCAATAGTCCAGTGGTTGCCGACCCCCCGTAGCTCAGTTGGTTTAGCGACCGACTTGGATACGTGGGGTTCTGGGTTCGATTCCCAGGTCTGGCTGGGTGTGAAATTCGTGTTCGTCCATTAGCGTCTTTTCAATTGTCAGAGTCACAAAATACTGTCACAACTGAGGAATTGTCAAATACTAAATAACTGTTAAGGGGGGATGTTTGGCTCGTTGGCGATGTTGCGACCTCGCCAAGGAGCCTAACATAAAAAAAAGTGGTTAACATACCTGCTTTGAAAGCAAGGGGTCAGTGGTTCCAATCTTGGCACAGGAGCCGAAATTTAATCTGTAGTAATTAACATCACAATTCGATAAACAAGCAATATTTAAGACGTAAGTTTGAATGATAGTGAAAATATTGCAGAAAATAAATTTTTGATTTATTATTCAGGCTGGCAAATTAAACTTGCAGCAGTCTTGCAAATTAAGCTTGCAGCAAGCTTACAAATCAAGCTTGCAGCAAGTTAGAAATGTGTAAACTAGGCAACTTGCAGCAGGCTTTTAACAAGTTTATTGGCTTGCATTTAATGCTTGCTGCAAGGTTACTGGCTTGCATTGGCTAGCTTGCTACAAGCTTGTAGCACGTTTTTTCTGCTGTCTGAGGACCCTAGTGGACTGACAAATAAACTTTGCAAATGACAACTTACATATTCTGTATTATTTCAAATAACTTGTTGCAGATATTACGTTAAATTTTATTATATTTCACATACAGATTTACCTGGAATGTAATATGCCACTAAACAAGCTGGCCATAGTTCATTTAAAAGATAACCAAGATTGTTACTAAGTCATATTTTTATCAGAAAATAAAAGTAAACTACTAATTCTATAACAGATATTTTTCAGTCAATGATGCACAACTTCAAAGACCGCTCTGCGACAACGTTTTCATAGCAAGTTTTCTTTTCTATTAGTTCAGAGCTCCTAGTTGGTAAATTTATCGCTAAAATTACCCAGGCGTATCCATCCATACATTATACCTCGTATGCAGAAGAGGTTGCCAATTTTTCTTATGACATTGTGTGTTTTTAGTATACTTCCCTTCTTCTATGTTGTTTGCGGGAAGGTTTTCAATTTATTATTTGACCATTTAGTATGCGTGTCAGCAGTCTGATGTGACATGCATTTTTAGTAAATTACTGAGAAAATAAATACAATAATATAAAATCAGATACTTATGAACTTTAAATTGTAAAAAAAAAAAAAAAAACTAAGCTGGAAAGTGCTTAGTTAAAAAAATTAACAAAACAGAAAAACTAAGGACGAAGTGTATAATGCCAATTTTATAATTTTCGATATATTTTGAGCTGGTCTTATATAGCTCAGATGGAATGCGTCCGATATGTATTAATTTTTTTCTTAAAATTCTTTATAAGTACTCTTTCCAAACTACTTCTTGGTTTGACGAAGGACGTAAATTGACATTGCACGTATAAACGACAAGCAGTTTCTAAAATACAAATAATTTAGTAATGAAATAAATAACTTGTTTGGGTGATTAATGAGGTTACTATTATTGTTACCTTCATCATCAAACAGAGGTATTGGTGAAAATCCGTGATTGAAATTGGTAATATATATTATATTTCGTTTAATTTTTCTTACATAAAACATTCATTATAATGATTTATTTTACAGAAGCTATACTTACTTTTCTGCGATTGTTTTATTGTACGGACCCTCCTCTTACTTTGACTGTTCTTTGATATGACAGCCAATCATATGTGATGGGCAATCTGCTACCAAAGAAGTTAGTGAATATATCTGTTATCCTTCAAACTTTTGTCAATCCTGCAAGTTCGATAGTGGTGCTATAATTTTGAACAACTCAAAATGTAATGGCAGACGTTAAAACCAGAGGCCCCGTTTCACAAAATTTGCAAATCTTATTCGCATTATCAAAACAACCATTTGTAATCGAAAGTTATCACGAATAATGGTTTCACGTATCTTCCAAAAAAGTTATGTGGAATTATTGGCAACAAGTGTTCACAAGAGTAGCATACGTAATATAGAATAGAATTTACATATTCTTAGTTGTTTATCTTCAGATGAAGAACTGGACCACAATACTTAAAAAAAATAAAATTCTCAGATTCACTTTCAAAACTCTTTTAACAACATGAGAGTTTTTCTAATTTCTCTTAGGAAAGAGGTTTCATGGAAGACTGACAAATAATTTCGTGAATATATGTGATTTTCCAGCCATGTTTTGCTTTGTTTGAAGTATTGCATACGAGTAAATTATACAATTTTAATTTGATGAAATGACCCAAAAAGTTAACATTAATTGAACTCTGCAGTGGCAGTGCAAAGGAATGTCTTGCAAGATGGACTAAAGATATAATGGGTTAACCACTGGTTGGTTTACAGAGAGATGTATCACTTTTGGATAAATAATGAAACTGTATTTCTGTTGAACTGCAGTCGTATTGTTGATATATTGATGCGTTCAAATTCATACTTTTTAGGGCTGCCTACCGACAAGAGTGACATGTGCCACGCGAGGTGAAAGCTAATAAAAATAAAAACTGTAGCGGCGTATAGGATCCAACCAAACATTTGGGATTTTTTGTGGTCTATTAGAGAATACAAAACCAAAAACACAGTTAAAAAACCAGTAGACACTAAACTTGGGGAATTTAAGAGCGCTGCATATCTTGGAAGCTTGGCGAAAGCAACGGAAAGGATTACATATTAAACTAGCAGTCCCCCGCAGCTTTGCTCGCGAGTATTATTTGTAACTGATAATATTTACTTTAATTGAAAAACCTCTTTGTACACAAAATTGGTACTTCAGTCATCAAGTGTTAGAATGTCCAAGCGGCTAGTTGAACTAATTCTGCAGAAGGATAAGTAGCTATAGCTGTCCACGCGAAAAGCAGTCTTAAGTTTGTCCCTGCCACTAACAGCGACTACTCCTGGGCCTTATTTATAGCCCTGCCTATTTGACGTTCTGGGGTAGTTACAGACATCTAAGGTAAGTGGTTAATCGAATGAGAAACATCTGTTTACCCTGTGCACAACCATTGGTGACGGTGCCCTCAATTATATACTGTCAAATTTTCATTTCAACATTATTGCCATTACAAATTTTCAGAGAGTTAAGGTTTCGCGGAAACGTATTTGGTGCCCCAAACCTGAGATTAGTGAGATGATATCGCCGGTTTACTGCCAAAAGTGACAATGTCAAAATGAGATAAAATTATAAAAATGCTAGGAATATGTATATGTTGTTCACGAACAATTGCCCAAGTTTAAAGTCTATTCGTCGTTTCGTACTGTTGTGTCACAGTATAGTAACATACCACATTTTTGTTAATATCTACAATTTAATACTTTTTTTTAAATGAAATAGCATTTATGACTCAATCACTTTTGGCAGTATACCGACGATATGTCAGCTGATATTGTAGAGGAACCTAAGTGTAAAGCGAACTGCAATTTTACCCCTTTTAAAGACTACATGTAAATTGCACTATTTCGATCTGCCTTGTAATTTTTGTGTGTCAGAATTGAACGTTTGAACGCAGCTTTTAACGGAATTCGAGCCCAGAACCTCCCGGAATTTAGACCTGAGTGACAAACAACTGCGTCACGTAACGTCGAAATAATTCATGAAAATAAAACTTATTGAAAAAAAAATAAAATAAAATATCTGTGTCCTGGGCTCATAGAGGTTGTACAACACCACGTCTCGATAGGTTACTGTAGTGAAACTCCTGTAAAAGTTGTTTCTCACTGCTCGTTCCTGCTTTTCGGATCGTCTGCCTTAATTATTGACCAACTAAGTATTATTCTTAATAATCACGTGTCTTATAAAGAAAAAAATTACATACATATTTTTTTTTAATATTTACGTAAGCATCACTCTGACGCGAACAACACATCAATAACGCTACTGGTTAGATAGATATCGTAGGTTGATGGAAAACAAATTTTGTGCTTTTTCACCCTTTTGAGTGTCGAATTCCGAAATATTTTGAATTTACATCTTAGACATTTGTATAAGTATCCAACTGAAGTGTAAATCACATCGCTAGCCCGTTCAGTCGAATCAAAATCGATCATTCACTAAAAAACACATATCACCCCTGCACAGTATTGAGAAATCGAATTTCAAAAAATCTGAAAACCGTTTTGCGATAATTTCTGTAATCATCATCATTCTGAAGCAAAAATTA
>PNEQ01031643.1:0-25094 GCA_003012365.1 Medauroidea extradentata
ACGGGCGTGAGGAACGCCATAAGATTCCTCTGTGCAACAACCAATCAGACGTCGAGTGGGGTGATCACGTAAGTAACGCCACGGCCGTCGGCCACGCGGCCCTGCGAGAGAAGAATCTACCGACTGAGTGCCCGTTCTCCAATAACGGGCTGGCGCACCGGGCAATTCACTATCTAATCACCAACCCCCGCTCGCGTCAGATACTTCTGCTTAGTTGCTAGCTGAGGTTTCTGTCTTTAAGAGACTAGTGCATTGACTTTACGAGCTGGGCCAATCATCTCATGTGCACGACAATGTTTTTCTAAAAATGTGCAAAACCCATCCGAGAAAAACCGTCCGACACGATTCCCACATGCGAAAATTCAGGGATCGACCCCACCGGGAATCGAACCTGGATCGCCTTGGTGGGAGACGAGAGGTCTGATCTCTTTTTTTTTTAATGTTTGGTGCAGTGGTGATGCGAAAGCTTCCGCATCATCACTGCACCATACAGTCCCCCCTTTAATGTGACTTAATTTGAGTTGCCCCAGTACTTTTCATGAGAAAATTTGTATAGTGACAATTTTTTGAGACCCAAATGGACAAACACAAATTTACACCCAGCCAGACCTGGGAATCGAACCCAGAACCCCCCGCACCAAAGCCGGCCGCTCAACCAACTGAGCCACGGGGGGTCGGCTCTCTCGGGCACTGTGGCTCCATGTATACAGTGCATTTAGCAATCGACTACACGTGGCTCGAAGAAGTGACCGATTTTAGGAGGTCTGTCGGCAGATCTAATCATTGATCAAGTTACAATGAAACATATCAAAGGATGTGGTGGTCTAACACATGGGCATGGCATGACTGAACAACAGTAGCTCCTGTGGATCATGTTATGTCCTTTACATGCTCAAATGAATAACTCAATGCAAGAATTGTCTGGTGTGAAACATATAGGAAGTGAGTAACGTATTACCACGACAGCTGCAAGAATGATCAGGGATAATGGCATTGTAAACAAAGTTTTGGAATTTGTCGAACAGCTCGATAATTTCCAACAGGGCAACAGTCTTAGAAATATAGTCCGTGGTGTTATGCATGGATAAGAAGTTAATCCTGATATAGCTGAAGAAATTGGGCAAGATATTCTGGAATGAAATGACTGACAAGCTGGTTACTGGGTTGACATTCAAGAAAAGCAAACAAGTGAAACCCAACTGTCCATGTTGTTAAATGTGAAAAAAAAAAAAAAAAAAAAAAAACATTTTTGTTACAGATCCAGAACTCTTATTTTAGTGTCTCTTACTTTGTGCTCAGACAAATACTCTCAATCTTGAGGAACTGTTTTCATAAGAACTGTGCACGTATCCAGCTTCAATGTTTGATAAACACGGACTTATGAGAAACCAAGTAAGTCTCAACTAGCTTCCTACATTTGCGACATTGGTATTACTGACGAGGGTATGCCTGGTAAAGTACATTACTTAATGGATGATGGATTCTTGCTGCATCGCATACCCTGGAATCAAAAACCAACTATTGACGATATTTTTACTGCCTATGTGAAATATGTACAGAATAAATCTGGTAAGGCAACATATTGTGTTCGATGGTTATGGTGAAGAACTCTCTACTAAATCTGAAGCTTATAAAAGGCATACAAAAGGTGTAACCGGACTAAAAGTGAATTTTTTACTGCCGCTGCCACTTATCATCACTAGGTACAGGCCCAGCTGCAGTGTGGGGGTAACGTTGCCGTCACCTAAGCCCTACACTGTCAGTGATGCCGATGTACTTATTGTCAAAGAAGGCCTCCTTTCAGCTGAAACATGTGCTACAACAATTGTTGGAGAAGATACAGCCTCTTGCTTTACCATGTAAACATGGAATCGTATGATATTTTATTTTGTCCTGAACCATATAATGTATTTGTCTACAACATAAAAAAAAAATATTATACAGAAACTAGGCGCTGATGTTCGTTCACATACATTTTGCTCGTACAGTACTTGGCCGTGATATAACGTCCCAACTATTTTCAATAGGGAAAAGTGATGTCATAAAATTGCTTAAGAAAAGTGAGACACTCTATACCCGAGCTACCGTTTTCAAAGCTGCAGAATGACCTCACAATGCTGTTGAAAATGCTGGACATGACACAGTAGCACAACTTTGACGCGGGCGGGGATGGAGGTTATGAGTTAGATTCCACCGGATAGCACCGGCAAAGTAATGCCCGGTAGCGCCAGCCTGTTGTGAGAGAACGGGCACTAGGAAATGAGAGACAGACTCTATTTCACAGGGTCATGCAGCCGACGGTCGTGGAGTAGAAATAACACTCCATGCTCGTCGTCGTAAATACTTACGCAGGGGAATCTTTTGGTGTTCCCCACACCCGTAGCACAGACAAAGCTCCAATTGAAACACACTACGCAACACACTGGGTATAGCGGGTTGAAGGGCCCCTTGCTCTGAAGGCAGTGAAGAGGCAAGCCAATGAAATACGTACATCAATAATATCCGTATTTATTGTTAAGCATCATACTCCTTACAAACTCCAAACACGGTGATGCGCTAAGCGCATCCGGCCCTTAGCCCTACCGGTGGGCTACACTGCAGTTAAAAGCACCACGTGGGTGACAAATTATTTACTTAATGTCTCTAGGCGGTTGAGTTACAGGAGTGGAGGGGCACCTCCGGGCCAATAAAAATAGAATTACTGTTCTGCGGTTGAAAATTTAAACTATTGATATGCTATGATCCTATGAATGATGCAAAGTTTTGTAGGGCCCGGAATGAATCGCGCGTCCGTCCGCCTCGATTCGCTGCTTAGCGCCAACTGACAATTCCTTCCTGTGCCTGCGACCTCGTCCGGCCAAGCGCGGGAAGCAACCGCTGAAACACCAAATACACTTACAAACATAGGGGTGTAGGCCCCAAAACACTGGAAAATTATGCACTTCCTGAATAGTGTCCCAAATTTGGTTTGTGGGAGAGTTTGTATGATTTTCAGTTATTTAAGAATTCATTAGAATTTTAAATTAGGTTACACAAAAGAAAACTGGCACCGTTAAAAATATTTATAGAATTAATTAGACACATAAAACACTACTGATTTCTATTACCATTAAATTAAGGAAAACGCACTTAAAAATTTAACACGAAAGACTTGGGTTGCAAAGTTGGCTGCATTGGCGAGTCCAACTTGCCCACGAGGCGCAGGGGTGTTTCTACCATTGTTTGAGGTTAAGTACGAAAAAAAGTATTAGTTGAGAATTTTTCAGACACATGGCTATCCTTGGCCTCGAAATACTACTACCTGCTGGTGGTGTGACCCACGTTGACGGAATTAGCACAGGAGTGCTAGAAACGACGCATGTTGACAAAAGGTGGATTTACTGTGGTTTCTGTCAACGGGGCACGTTGCTATCAATAAACGGTAGTTTTGTTAATGTGGCGCACACACTGTCTAAACGTCGGGGGCATCGTCTAGGCGCCACCACTTCTTGCGCACACGTGGTCGAGTGTTTTCCCGTATGCACCGGTGGTACTGCCGCTGCTGTCGTTCCATAATCGTGGTGTGGTGTGCACGACGGGCTGTACTGGAACATGAGCACGAGCGTCGCGCGACAACTTTATGGAGGTAGTATGGGTGAAACATTTAATCAAAGTTGGCGTAGAGTATTCACAGCACAGCCTTCAAATCACTGATTCAAGTAAAACCAGACATTTTACCACCCACAGAAGATGCCTGCACATTTCGTAGCCAAGTACAACTGTTGATGGGGAATAACCTGAACCCTCTTAACTAGGGTAGGGAATTACTTCACGAAGTCCTGCAACCAACAAAATTGTCTCAAGCTCCTATAACCAAAACATTTGCTGAAATATGTTAAATATAGTTGCAGTTAAAAGTCAATGTGCAACATAGCAATGCACGTGTAAGAAACAGGATGGTGTGCACAAGTGTGCGCTTAGACTGCCATGGCTTTAGTTGTTGTAATTCTACAGATTTTGACATAAACTATGACTGAAAGATTTTGTGCCACAAATAATTATTCACATTAACTTATTTGTATATTATTAAGTAATTTCTGCAAAAAGTTTTCCCAAAAAAAAAAAAAAAAAAAAACAATAGTGTTGAGGTGAGTCAAATTGGTTCAACTTTGAAATGTTTTGCACATATTTTTTGACTGAATCATCGAACAGTAAAGTTTTATATGTCATTGAAAAAGTAATTCAATTTGGAAAAGATGGAAACAAAATATTCAGTACAAATGAAATAACAAGCTGTGTAGAAGCATAAATGCAAACCAGTGAAATGAAGATGGTGCCCATATTGGAATGGTGGGCATATTGAATTTCTGTGCAGCTGAAGAGTTGTATACTATTTTCCATCGTTTTATAGGGTCTTTTTCAGTTAGAAACCATTGACAGAAATTATATTACAATTACTTCTAGGTTGACCTCTTTTTGTCTAGATTGCATGGACTAGAAACCCTTAATATTTATGTATGCCAAAGACACTTACCTTTAAGATATAATGTTGGAAGAGAAAGTCTGTTCAATATTTTTGCTCCAGGACTTCTTCATTCTTCGGAAAAGTGTTTGTCACAAACGAAAAAATTTTCTAGGTCATCGAAAGCAACACATTTTTCATTTGCAACACTTTGAACACATCGGCATCATACACTGAAAATCAATGTCATACTGTTCCACGAACATAATTACAATCAGCATCAGCATACAATAAGCATTTTATTTAAATAAATAGCATCACCCCCCTTACAAATCTATATAGCTACCCACACAAAACATCAACAGCTTTCCTCTTTCTCTTTCTATAATTGCGAAGCTAGTGCTCACAGGAAGCACAGAGAACTAATTTAAAGGTATCGGTCTGGGCCTATTGAGCTGATACCCCATGATTTCGATGTTACATGGTGCAATTGTTTGTAGTTCCGATCTACTGTCAGGAGGTTCTGGGCTCAAATTCCTTTAAGGGCTGTGCAAACGTACAATTGTGACAAACAAAAACTGCAAGGAAGATGAAATTAGTGTAATTTGAACAAAATTCAAAAGTGGTGAAAATGTATTATGCAGTCCACTATCTACTGAAGTTCCTCGACAACATCAACCCACATATACCATTTTGCTAACCTCAAGGTTGGGGCACCAAATACGTTTATATTTCAGCGAAACATTATCCTGCCAAAACTCTCTAATGCCATTTAAATGTAAGTTATGTTTTGAAAACAAATATGTTATTGAAGGCACCATCACCAATGGTTGTTCTCGGGCGGAATCAGTCTTAATTCCACGTAAATCATGTATTTCATTCGATTATCAACTTACAGTAAAGAGTCTGTGATTACCCCACAACGTCAACATTGTTGTGACTACAAATGAGGTCATGCGAAGTCGATGTTAGTGGCAGGGACAAACTTAAGACTGCTTTTCGCATGGACAGATATAGAAACTTATCCTGCTGCTCAACTCAACTAGCAGATTCGTCATTCAAACATTTGATGAATGAACTACCTATCCAGTGTACAAAGAGGTTTTTCAAATATTATCTGCTATTATAGTAACATTCTCGAGCTTACCCGCGGACGCACTGCTAGTAAAACTCTAAAATACATCTGAACATATTGCCACAAATGGCAAAAAATTTGTTGATGTCGTCTGTACTAGTTCATAAACTATTCACCAGATGCCAGCCACTTTGCGCGAATATGAAGAGAGTCACGAGACTTTCAGAAGACAGTCATGGTGATTTTTAGTTACAGAATACGAATTCTTGTCGTAAATATAGTTACCCAGTAACTATAGTTGTATAAAGATCGTATAAGGAACTGAAAAAGTTACAGAATATACCCCCAGACGTCGTCAGGTTCGATGGAACGTAAATGTACGGTGTGCGTATCTTAGGTAGACATTTGTCCGTATCTGTTGCCAGACAGACTCGCCGGAGGTGGGTATGCAGCATTTCTTCGCGAGGCACTGCAGGAACTCCTGACATTACAGCACTAGGCTGCGATACATTGGAGCACTAGCGCATCACAATGCAGCAGCTCGCTGGTAATCGGACTTCATCAGTCCACAGCTGGCAGTGGATCCACTTTATTCAGGATCATCGTAGTGTAGCAATAATTATAAGAATATTCTTTCTAAAACTGGGAAAGTAATTATCATATATTAGTTTCAGGCAATATGATAGATTAAATATAAAATATACACATATGTACTTGGTGTAACGAAGTCAACCGTGAAAAAATTGTGTTTTGATTGCCTATGCCTCTGAGAAGCGAGGCTGTAAGGTGTAGATAATTAATTAATTACTTTTTTGACTAAGGAAATCAACGACCTATATAGTAAACATAGAGAAGCAGAAGCACTTTCGGGCTAAAGGCCAACTGAACTTGTGTCGGCCATGTTTTCCATCGTCAAAAAAAGGGGGCGTGGCATGGTGTTGGTTAGGGATAGTTACGTTTATTTACCGATATTAATAGAAAAACTAACCTTACGATGCATTGTGTATGTGGCATGTAATTCATACAAATACTGCTGTCTATCGTTCAATATTTTAGGAATGAGAAAATATGGTAAATACAGGATGGAAAACAATTGGTGAAAATGTGTAGGTAACGAGGTAACTGGCACACAATCCAAATATATACATTTTAATAATGTTAAAGTAAACATATGCAAGCATAAAATATACATATTATGCATTTCAGTTGTGTGTAATTATTTTTACCTCAGGTTTGTGTACAGTAAACTGTGTAAGACTTTATAAGTTAAAGTTATGTATATAGGACTACCGGTACCTACTGATAAATGTAAATTATAAAACATCTGAACATATGCAAATAAGTCTGCATTTATATATACAAATTAAAAATAAATACTATAACACATTCTTATTATCACAAGAACCATGCAAATAACATGTCAACTATTTAAGCAATCAGCAACATTGCAGCCCACATTAACCCAATTTAAGAGCCTCAAACTTATATAAATATTCGCAATTGGTCTGTCATCATGTAGCGAGATCACTCCTTACCTGCCTCTCTAGGCTACCATTCCCAAACCCGTCCCAAACTTTCCAAACCGAATCAGTCTGTAAAATATACCTCTCACCGACCTCACAAGCATAGACTGTCTACCCAATTCGTTCTCTTCCACTCCACTTTAACATTCTCGCTGATGTTTACTCTCTCACATACCCTCTCTTAGTTAGGTGGCAATTGGACCCTCCCCAACCTCCCTCTCTATTCACTAGTATATACATCTTAACCAGACTTTCAAATCTTCTTCTGTCCTTCAATGTACTCCATCCCATTTCTTTCTTCATTATAGATGGCCTATATATCACTTCATCCTCTCCATCATACCCCTACCTTGTTCACCTATTATTCACCCATCCCATTACCCTTCTTTGCACCTTTTTTTCGCTTCCACACCTCAATTTCCCTATTTGCATCCTTCTCTGTGGCAGCATATTCCAGCCTTTGCCAAACCATAGCCTCATGCAGTATTTCTTTTCCTTCACCTCCCAGTAATGAAATTCTACACGATTCAGTAAATGTTATGTTTCGTTAATATTTGATTCGAATTGGTTGAAAACTAAAAAGTTCGGCACCATTTATCCTGACTCTTTGCAGCTACCAATAACATAATAATACAATTGATCTAATCTCCATAAACAAGGCATGTAGTAGTTGTGATTAGGGTTATGCGAATATGGATTTTTCCTTAACGAAATGAATATGAATATTTTCCCTTAATTTTCGTGAATAATGAAACAAATACGAGTAAGAATTTTATGCACTTTTAGTCTTCATGAATGTTTAACGAATATTGTAAAATAAAAAAAAAAAATTGGTTCGTACAGAATGTGAATACGCAGGCAAATTATTTCAAAACAATATCAAAAAATTAAAATGCACTGAACAATGAACAGCAGTACATTCCATTAACAGATGTAAAAACTAACTGATTTACCTAAATTTTTAGATTGGTAAATTGGAATTTAACTTAGTTGCCCTTAGTTTTCCCGCATAAGTTTTCCCACCTAAAAGTTTCGTTTTTATAATTTCCTTAGACCTCATTTATTTACATCCATGTTAATAAACCCCATTTAAAAGGTTTTGTTGAAGAAAGGTAACTCACATATAACTTAAAAAATAATGGACATTTATTTAAATCAGCATACAATTTTAAAATACTAAAAAAAAACTATTTTTATTCTTCCCAATATAATGAAACCGTAAACACTCGCCGCACATGCTCTTCCAAGTACGTGCAACAATTGTACGTGCCGCTTGGGTTCTTCCCTGTCCGTTCAGCCAATAATCTGTTCGGGCTTGTATTTATCCAGAGCCGCTGTTCTAAGTAAGTACCGTGCCCCCACATTTATAGCAGCAATCTTGTGGAACCTTAACAGCATGCCGCAGGCTATTTGTTCACTTTACTGGTCAGCACAATTATTGCTTTACTTACAAGCGCAAAATCTGTATACTGCTAGTAAATATTGCAACTTAAAGCAAGTTTGGTGGCTTTAATTATTAATTAATCAACAAGGATTTGTCACAGTTAATCAAAGCAGCATTAAAATGTCTGGAAATAGTTAACGTCCATTGGGGAAGACGTAATGAAGACAGAAGGGCTGCTATTTATTGGTTTGTGCCTGACTGGCAGTTGAGTTGATGTTATTGAAAAACGGTATAAGTGTTAGGAAGCATGTTATTTTCGCATGTATATTGAATTTTGTGTGTTGAAATATTCTCTCTGGATATAACCGGCGATAATTTTAGTGTCGGGCAAGATGGCTTCTACAAGTATTGGTGTGCCAATAAAGTGGAGAGCGTTACGTTTTGAAGAAGAACTGAAGATAATATCGGAAATTGAAGTAAATCCTAAGGTTATTTTCATTTAAATGAAATTTTATTGGTTGAGAATTCCACCATCTACACTGATTTTGTATAAAACCTCTTCCCCTCTAAAAAGTTTTCCATGTTGAGAATTTTTTTTTTCATATAGTTCCCTGAAAAACATTAAAAATAGTTTTACTGTAGCTTTGGTTGCTTAAGTTTGCGGGATAGGGAGTATCAAAATACCGAAGGCTCGTTTGTTGATTCAATTTCACTGTAAAACTTGTGATTGTATTAACTGTAATTTGCAAAAGCGGGAGATTTGTGTTGACCGGGACTTTAGTGAGGACTCACTTAAATGAACATTCAAAAGACATCGAATATTCGTTGTTAACGATAATTTTCGTTTTTGGTAAGTTTTCGAATATCAAAATTGCTAACGAAATCGAAATGATTAACGCAATATTCGAATTCGAATTTGATATTTCGAATATTCGCACAACCCTAGTTGTAATATATCTTTTAATTTATTGATGTAGTTAGTGTGTGCAGCCAAACACTGAAATAGGCATTACGATATGTTGTGCACTGCATCAATTTATTGAATATTTCATGTCGGCGAGGATACGTATGTTCTCTAGTGATATATTAATCAGGTGTAGTTGTAACGGACTCGACATTAACACGACAAACAAATACCAGAATGATCAATAACCCTAACTATATCTCACAATTCTCGTTAAATATACATTACAACATACATCAGCTGACAAATAGATAAAATGGCGGGCCAATTTCAAATAGGCTTTGTCTGAGAGCCTTGGAAATAGCTATGTCCGTCCCTCTATGTTTACTTTATCTCTCGTTGGTGGAAATACATGAACGTATTGTCACTGTACATGAATCGGGGTGTGAAAATTGTAGTTTATGTGCGAAGTATAATTCTGCTATCAAATATAATTTTGAACACATACTTTTTGGAGTCTACTCTCTAGTTTTGTGGTAAACAAAGGTAATGATTGTTGAGCTTTAAACACAGAGGAATTAATTTAGTGAAGAGTTAATCTAGAAGCAGTCAAGTGCACATATTTTGGTCACTGGTAAACTACACTCGGGTTATGTTTTGTACATGCTGAAATTTTGTGTGCCCTACCCTAACATCAGAAGGGGGGTTGTAAATGCCTTTTTTGTACTAGAAGATTTCCCACATAACTTAGTTTTGATAACTGTCTTTGTTTGAAACAGCATAAAGCAGAAAATTGACCAAATGAATGTTTACATAATGTTATGATCATATGGTAGGCAGGACTTATTAGGCTTATCATAAAGACACATATGAACAAATTTTTACATTTGAATGGAATTGTGCGGCAAATTTTTGCCAATCTCAGTTGTAAAAGTCGAGCTACATCTGCTAAACAGCGAAGAATGTTTATAGATCAAACATGCACTGGTTGTTCGGAAACTCAAATCTCCGAACACAAAGGTGTTTCTTTGGATCAGTATATGTAGTACAAAATATTTAATATAATTGAATTATGTTCAAAGTAGTGGTGTACAGTATGTGCAGAAGAAAGCTGTTCGACCATACACGTAGAACTGCTTTTCGAGATACATATACAGCCATACAAATAGTCGTACATGCATGTTCGAAGGGACATTGTTCTCCAGGCATGTACCGTACACCACAACTTTGAAACACAATTAAATTTATAGAAATGTTTTTTTTTTTTTTGGGCGTAAGAATGATACCGTAATAGTAAATTTGTATTGCCAGGGCTGCCGTAAAATGAGGGGGAAAGAGGGATAGAAGGGGCTGGAGCCGGTCGAATTGATTAAATTTTGATTAATATTATTCAGTATCATCTCTTAGATGAAAAAATATTGACTTATGAAATAATAGTGTTAAAAGTTAAACAGAATAAATATATAAATTTTTGGGTTGTGGAGGGAGGGATATTAAATTATAACACCATGGGGCCCTGTAGAATCACTTGCATAGGAGTTCGGAAATCCTTGCTAATTGCCCTGTGTATTACAATGGTTCAAAGAAAATATTTCTATAGTTTGGCCACTAGGTGACCAAACATACTGTTTATCTCCTGGTAAGACTTAAATAAATATATGTTTGTGATGAATATCATGGACATATGGTACTATATATCATTGCCATTTTAGAAACTAGAAAACCAAGCGAGAGTGTAAAAGAATTTTTGAAAACTAGACAAGATAGTATGTGGTCAGGACATATATAATCACTTTGTTTACTGGGACGAAGTACAGCTTTGCAATGACCTATGTCCATCCACTCCATTTTAAAGACTCTTTCAGACAAATATGGTAGAAGGCTATTTATTCGACACCAAGTTACAACAGTGTTATCTCAGTGCGTCAAGATTCAGCTGCATCGAGCGCCTGCCCACATCACTGTCGGCTTAGTCACCGCCGCGCGACCCCAGCACTACCTCCACGGCAGCGTCCAAGTGCACGATGCTGAACTTGCGCACTCGCGCCATGAGGTTGTTGATGAACTTGTGCTGGAGGAAGTGCCAGGGCGGCACACAATCGTCTGTAGCTCCCAGGTCACGGTATGCTTCTTCCAACTCTTCCCAGAGTGATGTCCCGATGGATAATGGTGGGATGTCGGCGCCCCAGAGCATCGTCGCGGCAAGAACTGCTGCCACCAGCTCCAGGGGCAGCACTTGGGCATGGTCGTGCCAGGAAGGGACTGCTCTTGCCACCATGATTCGCACTGCCTCTTGCGCCGCCAGTAACTCCATGGGCTGCACTTGGGCGGGCTTGTGACAGGAGGTGACTGCACTCTCTAACATGACCTGCAGTGCTCCTTGCGCCGCCACTTCTCCGGACTTTCTTCTCCTCTCCTCTCTGCTCGAACATCACAAACAATTATGATAGATCAGTTTAAAAAAAGAAACCACTGAAAATATTTGTTCTATGTAAAATTTATTATTAATGTATGTTGTGATGGTACCCACCACTTGCGGATGCGTTTTATCGGTGATCGTTGATCCAGCGGATTGTTGGGTGCGGGATATGGGTAGCTCCCCTTTTTTTGGTTCCTCCCAACTACCTCTTGGAAATGAGTGTGATGGCAGAAGATTACCTTTCTGGTGGAAAAAATGATTGTGGATGGACACAATTCACACTGGCCCAGTGGGATATATAAATTGGGCAGTGCTCATCTGGGGAGGGGAACTCTTTATGAAGTATGGGGATGGATTTAACTTGTGATTTAAAAGCTAAGTGTTTTATTTTGGCCTCTTTACAGCTTTGTATTTTCTATGTATTTAAAGTTTGTGTAAAATATGAGTGTTTTCAGTGAAATTGTGTCTCTTTTCACGGCGATAGTGGCATTATGGTAATTTATATCTTATAGTGTGTGTTGTATATATCGTTGTGCATGACCAGAAGAATCGTGCGGTAATAAAAAATTGCTCAAGGAAGGAATGGGTAAGATGACATGGGGTCGAGTTGCATGTTTACACCAGAGGGAAACCTCGCCAAGGTGTTAGCCTGTGTTTCACTGAAAAAAAATTGCAATTAACAAATTTGCCTGATGCGTCAGGAGATAACTTATCCACATATAGCTAGGTTAAAATGTTTCTAGTCTACCATTGTTTAAATTGTGAGGGATAGCATTACATAATAATTTAGTTCATTACTATTAAACATAATTAAGGACTACAATAATCAAAGAAATGAATTTATGTATTGTCTATATTTTCGACTGGGTAGAGTGTACTTCTGTATATACAGTATTTTAAGAAAAAAGTAATCCATATTTGGAGAGGTGTTATTATAGACCAAAACAAGAAGAAAATGTCCAGCAAATACGGGGTCCGAAACATATACCTTAAAAGACAAGGACACGTAAATCGACACGTGAATTTTCTGTTGCTCACACATATTCTTTATGGAAACTGACAATTTAATCTCACATAAAACCAACCTAATCTGTGAACAGGACCTTTGTTGTGAAATTTAGATCATCACCACATCTTTGTAACAGTAATGGGGAGAACTGCAATCTGGCAGGGTGATCTTGTAGTCGAAGGGCTTGAACAGGCTGTATATGATACAGGTATAGCAACTGTTCATGCAAGATATCCCAGACAGATGGATGACTAACCCCGACAATTGCTGAGATTCAACATTCCATACAGAAATCGGTTGATTCGATTTGCCAGACCATAACAGAACATCATGTCCACTATTTCCTGATTGAAATAATAGACGTTCATTGTGCTGTTAAGAGAAACGAGAAAACTGCAATGTACCCTCATATCAAATCATTACAACTAATATAAACATGCTTTCCACTTACCGAGAACTGTGGACTCAGTTCCCAATGATAACACGAACAGGGGTTTCATGCTTGCTGCTACAGTGGACAAGTCGAGTACTGTGTCCTCGTTTGTGTACTGCAGTCTGTAGGTCGTCCATAATATCAGAGAGCTTGGCGTAGTAGATATGTCGTGACGTGAACTTAACGCTACACATTTCTTAGCGACCGTTTGCATGCACGCATGCCAGCCATCGCGACAGCACAGCCAGTATCGTCACTGACGCTTTGAATTTCGGAATGCACCCCAGGACGTCCTGAGACAGTTAAAGTCAACTGTGCAGGCTATATTCATGAAAATCCGGCCAATCACCGGTAAACCACACGGAATATTAATTACGGCACTAAATCAGCCAAACACCAATACCAAAATGTAGAGCAGCCTCGTAAGAGCAGGTGACGTTGGTCGTTTCATCGGGCATTGCGACATCACTGATCACGACATGCGCAAATGCCGAACCGTGGGTTATCTAACTCGTAGTGCGGGAGTGAGTGAGCAAATCCGCGTGCACCACTAAAATAATCATAATTTTCCGATATTTTAATTGGCTAAAACATAAATACCACAACAGCCCTCAAATTCTATCAAGTACTAAACGACTCTGAACTACAGAGCACAGGCCAGAGTGCCAACGTAACAGATGCCAAATGTATTTTATCAAATTTTAATTATGGTTTTCTTTACTAACGAAGAAGTGTTCACATGCTATTTTATTGCAATACATGCCAGTTCAGATTTTGAGAGACAAGCTACCCAGAGCAGAAGGCAATAGTAAATAATTTACCTACACTTGTAATTATGTTCTGTTTTCATCAACCATATTAATGTTAATGACCAGAAGGGTTTACCAGTATGTATGTGTTGTATAATTTTTCAAGTGTTTTTGTACTTAGCTTTCCTGCCTAACATGCGAAAGCAGTCACCAGACGTCGTTTTGGTGCACACCCTGGCCTCGAGTGAGGGTGGGCGCCATCACAGAGTCAGTCTTTTTCCTGACTCATAGAGGAAGAGGCCATGCACGTGCAGCTCCTGGACCATGCCATTGTTTGTTCTTAACCACAATGTAGCTTCAATAGTAACATATTTTTACCAGAACTTAATTCAGTTGTCTTTCATCCAGGAGTAGTGCCCCTCAACCCAGCAAGCTTATTCCGCCCAGGGATTTAACTTTCGTAACTTAACGTGTTTTCCATAGTCGGGTAGTTCGCGCACTTCTCAGCTATAGCCACCCACAGGCTTGGTGAATGGGGTTCGCTTTACTGCACATGATGCAGTTATTATTTGTCACTGTGAAGTGACCGTAGTAAATCACAGTAAAACATATTCATGTGTTACAAGTTATTTCGACCATGGCCATTTCTTGGCTATTAGGGAGTTAGACACCCCAACCAGCACCTCAACAGCATCTACCTTCACATTGGAGATGGCTCAGAGGATCCAGAGGGGCATCGCCACACGGGCGGTAGATCTGTGGCCCTAATCAACCAGCCGGCATTCCGGGTGTTGGCGAATTCTCAGCCAAAACTCACGTGTGTTCTAGAGCGCACCTCATCCCCCCTGCCATCACACCAACGAACGTCAGTCGTATCACACTCACAAATTTGAACACATGCTCACAGCTCTTCAGGTATGTGTTTCAGACTCCATGTTTACTATTTCACTCTTGTTTTAGTTCATACTACAATCTCTCCAATTATGGAATAATTTTCTCTTAACATTCTGTATATTGGTGTACATAACTCAGAAAAGTTTTTTACTCTCAGCAAATAATGACTTGATGCAGGTCCATCTGCATCCTTCCCGCATGCGTATTGGCCAAATTTTGTGTACACACAAAAATGGCGCCGATTGGCAGCAATCAAGTAAGCAGTGCACAGTTAAAATACTGTAATGTATGACGACAAATGTCGTAAATGTAACAAAATTATTAGTAATGGAGTTTGCTGTGATAAGTTGTTCCGTTTCGTGAAGTGCAGCAGTATGATGGAAAATGAGATTCAACCCTCCGAGTGGGCATGTGTAAAGTGCAAATCTAATAATGACGGAAATGGCAAAGGTGACGAAACAGTAAGCAACGTTACGAACAGTAGCTATGAAAAACAAGTCAGGGAACTTGCGGAAAAAATATTATCAGTAGAAGAAATCATCAGAATACTTCAAAATGACTTAAAATAATGCAGAAGGACGAAAGATGAACCAGCAAAACACTCGGCAAGTCAATGGTCGGATGTTGTCTTAAGATATACGCTACGGAAAATGCAAGTACTGTACCCGATAAGCGAAATACCACTTACAAATAAGTTTTCCTGCTTTAAAAATGATGAACAACCATGTTGTGCACACATGATTGAAGATGCAAAAATTCCAGAATTTCAAATCACAGCAACTGAACAGGTTAAGAAACCTTTAAACATCGAAACAAAACACAATCAAAGGAAGTGCATCAACACCAGCAGCAAGGGTAATAACCACAACAGCAGAGAAATTAAGAACAGCAGATTACACAACAACAACAGAACACACAGCAGCATAAACAAGACTGATCGGAAGGATCGCGTAGTGATTGTAGGTGATTTCCATGCCAGAGGTTTAGTGGGATTGACCTCAGCTCACAATAACATCAGTGCATTGGGCATTAAAAACCAGGGGCGCCTCTAAAAGATGCATTGAGAGGTCTACATGATGATCCAGCATCCCAAAACAATTTCGATTCGGTCGTGATCATTGGTGGTTCAAATATTGTGGCGAGGGACCAAGGTAGTGAATCAGTCAACAGCCTTGGTGAATCACTCAAGACCCTGAATAACAAACCTGTAATAGTAGTAAGTCTTCCTACTAGGTATGATCTAGATGCATTATCTTGTGTATGCATCATCTTTACACAAATACAAATATTCATAATTTATGTATGCAGTTCAGTAATGTGAAATATGTTGACATTAGTAAGATAAGATAGAGTACTCCATACCAGACATGGTCAGCATCAGAAAAACAACAGAGGTAAAGAACACATTGCATCACCAATCTGTAATCAGTTATGCAGTATGCAAAGTAAGGTTCACCCCAAGAAACCAACTTTCTTAGATAGGTGGGAAGTCAGAAAGAGTAACCTTGAAAATGAGATGTTAGGTAGGGATAAAACAACCCCCAAGCCTACCCTACTTGACAAATGGGTTATAAGAAAGAAACTAAACGAAGCCAGGAATGATTTTTTAAATTAAGAATTTGTAAAAAGCAAACCAGTTCATGCAAAACTCTTGGTATCTCTGAAAATTGTCTCACTGTTCTCCACCTAAGTATCAGAAGTATTGCAAACAAAGTTGATATATTTATTGAAGCTTTAGACATGCTTGAGGTAGCAAATAAGACCAAAATATAAATCACATGTTATTCAGAACACCATCTAAAGTCTGGCCAAGTAACGCAAATTTAATTTCCTAGTTTTAAACTGGTCTCACACTATTGTAGGAATACATTTACAGGTGGTGGTGTGTGTATCTTATTGCACGACACCATTAAAACAGAGACTGTTGATATAGATAAATATTGTGTTGAAAAAGACTAAGAGTGCACAGCAGCTATATTAAAATTATCTACCAAGAAGGTTCTAATAATTGCTGTGAACAGATCCCCCTCTGGAAAATTTTCAACCGTCTTAAAGCAATTAGAACTGTTATTACTAAAAATGGTCAAGCCCAATATTGAGACTATTATCTGTGGTGATTTTAACGTTGACTATTTAGAAGACAGTCATTTTAAACACTGTTTGAACTCTCTACTAGGATCATTTAATCTTATTCCCACTGTTCAGTTTGTCACCAGAATTCAATCAACTTCTGCTACTATAATTGATAATGTATTTATTCAAACATAAGATCTAGGTAAATATAAAATTGTTCCACTGATAAATGCATTATCTGATCATGATGCTCAGGTTATACAGCTGCACAATATTAAACTTACAGTAACCAAACATCACAGGCTTAAAAAAATAAGGACAGTAAATAGCACTTCAGTGACACATGTTAATGCTGATCTAAAAAAAAAGGAAGCTTGGAGAGAAGTGTTCACTAAAAATGACACAAACTCACAGTTAATTTGGGTTCGCTCGACTTTCTTGAGGCTCTTTGAAGCAAATTTCCCCAAAATTAGCTTATGTAAGGGACAGGAATCAATACCAATGGTTAACTACGGGCATAAAAACTTCTTGTAAAAAGAAAAAAGTGCTGTATATGCTATGCAGGACTTCAAATGATGACTTATCCAAGTTTCACTATAAAAACTATTGCAAACTACTAACACCACTATCTCTATAAATAGTAAATGAGAAATCAATAGTGATCACAACAGACGTAGCAAATGCCTTTAATACATACTTCTTAGAAATCGTGGATGTGCTATTTAAAATTAGGTTCACTATAAATAACCCTTTCTCTAGCTCCCAAAACTTCTAGCCTACAGGCTACGATAAGATATCAAGAAAGCTACTCAAGAACTGTATCAACCAAATTAGTGCCCCTCCTAGCTGTATATTCGATACTTCAATTTTAACAGGTATCTTTACAGATCGCCTAAAATTTACCATAACTAAGCCACTCCACAAAAATAATGATGAGAACTCAATGGCAAGCTACAAACCCATATCTCTTATACCTACATTTACCAAAATATTGGAGATATTAGTGTTTCATTACCTGGTGTCGAATAACCTCTTGACGAAAGACCGGTATGGCTTTCGCAATGGCAAATCCGTAGACGAAGCAACTTTTAGATTAACATAATTTGTACAGAAACCTCTAGATGAGAGAAAGAATGTTGTGGGTTTATTTTGTGATTTGACCAAAGCCTTTGACTGTGTTGACCACAAGATACTCCTAGACAAACTATCTCACTATGGTATCCAAGGTACTGAATTGCAATGGTTCACGTGATCCCTGTCACAGAGATATCAACAAGTAGTCATAACAGATTCAAATTAATAGTGAAATATATTCTGAGATGGGTGTAAAAAACATTGTGCTCCTCAAGGGTCTATTCTTGGCCCATTGCCCTTTATCTTGTATGTAAACGATCTACCTTCTTACATAGCTGGCAAAGTTAACACAGTATTATTTGCTGAAGACACCAGCATACTTTTCTCTCAAACTAACTACCATACTCTAGCAAATGATCTCAATGAATCTCTTCTCAAGTTAAAAGTATGGTCCGAAAAAAAAAGTAACATTAAACCTGAAAAAAAAAAAAAAAAAAACAAACAGCCTTTCCTAAATTTAATATTAAATTATGGTACTACAGTCATAAATGGATGCTTGAATACTAAATGTTTTGGTCTTCACTTAAATGGCTGTTTGAATGAAAACAAACACATAGACACCACTGTACCTAAACTAAATGCAGCATGTTTTTCACTAATATGTACTTAGCAATTTCCATGAGCTCAGTGTCACTTAAGTAGTTATACTATTCTTACTTTCACTCAATCATGACATTTGGCATAATTTACTGAACACAATCTTCCAACAGCGAACATACCTTTCGGATACAAAAAAGAGCTATCAGAATCACGACCAAAAAAAAAATAGATTCTTGCAGATCACTTTAAAAAACTCAATATTCTAATTCTTACTTTTCCCTTACTATATATATATAGTTTTGATCATTTTATTAAAAGCTCAAATATCTATACATACAACATCAGAAATAGAAATGGCCTCCACCTGTCACTTAGGCTCAAACTAAGCCAGAAAGGTGCACATTACTCGGGCATTAAGCTATTTAATAATTTACCTGACAGTCTGAAACAGCTAGCCATAAAAATAATAAAAATTTTACAGTAAACTCAAAGCTTTCCTTTTGTCTTAGATGTTCTACACAGTAGATGAATTTCTCACAAGTTAAAATCACGTTTACAAGTTAGTTCCTATTTCGCGCTGTTAATATGAATTAAAATTGAAATGTGGCCGAACATTAAATACAGTACCCGCATTCTATAATATGTAATACAAACACACTGTTAGTGTTGGCAACACAACTTCTTCGCAAAATCGTAAAATAAATAGACGAGTAATTACATGAGTGAGGAAAA
Source organism: Medauroidea extradentata (assembly GCA_003012365.1). Classification (NCBI taxonomy): domain Eukaryota; kingdom Metazoa; phylum Arthropoda; class Insecta; order Phasmatodea; family Phasmatidae; genus Medauroidea; species Medauroidea extradentata. The sequence goes on from PNEQ01031643.1 coordinate 19,311, forward strand.
TACACAGCCTCTGCTGTAAACAAGCTACATTTTTCGTTACCAATCGAAATTTTATCTTTAAATGAAATAGTTTTGTCAGTTTCACTGTATGTTGTATGTTTCTTGACGGATTTTGTTAAATATTACCCATAATTAAGAGTTCGTTCTTTTAGACATGGTAACCAGAAATAAAAAAACAGCAATACAACATTTTTCACAACATTTTTAACAGAAAAAAAAACATTACATAAAATATACAATATGAAGCGATGTATCATACGAAGGAATCAAGAAATTCTGTTTTCTTTACAGCACTCCTAAAGAAAAACTCTAATGTCTCATAAAAATGTTCTACCATACAATATTTAAATAAAAAAAAAAAAAACATGTTTTAATGCTAAAAGCATGTATTCTGCACATCTCAAGGAAAACATTGCAATTAAAATCGAAACTGACATAGAGGAATATATAAAGAGCTCAAAAACTCTGCAAAATCTCATAACTTTATTCAATAATTCGCACTTTATTTTTATTTTTAGCAAGTATCCAACATGAAATAAATTAGGCTGCACTATATGCTATACAATTCAACAACTTAAAAACTTACATTAAATTGCAAAATCTAGACTGCAATTACCTGATTTGGCAAAACGGTAAATATTTTTTCCCACTTTGACATCAATGTCATTATGTATATGCAGTATAGTTAAGCCATTCAGACTCTCTTCACCCATCCGTGAACACAGTCACGTCTTCAAGCATCTTAACGTAGAAAAAGATCGTTCTGCACTACTCAACGATAAGGTTATTTCTACTACAGGTTACAAAGAAAATACATTTTCTTATGGGAGAGATGGCACAGGGAAAATTTCTGCCACTAGTTTCGCTTCGATCGCTAAGTGACCAGATAAATACGAAACCGAAGTAAAATTAAATATAAATAAACTTTGAAATTATATTAGTAATTTACTTTAATTTTAAAGGGAAAAGAAACCGATTTCGCGTTTTAAATTATCAACTTAATATAACTTAAAATTCAGGAAAGCTCTGTGATTGGTCAGTTTGGTGCACTAGCGATACCAGCGTTCAAGTGGCAGAAATTTTCCCTGTGCCAAACTTATAACATTGATCTTTCTAACCTGTAGTAGAATTAACCTTATCAGCGAGCACTAACCCTACGGAAAGAGAGGAAACTCAATGCTATAAAATGGGTCCTGATTATTACCTTCTTCTATGCTGTGTGCGTGTTCACTTGCGCTTAAGGTCGATTCACAATGAAGTTAACATGGAGCTGCTTACATTACCTTTACGTTACAGATGAGTTGAGATATAGGTCACGCTGTAGTGTTTTCACATTGAATTATCGGTGATGCAACTGTAACTTAAAAATGTCGAAGTTGAGTCAACTTCAACGTAACATAAGGGTGAAGTTAAGAACAGCCAATCAGAAGCGGAGTTGTTCTTTTATTGGCTATTGCCTACGAGATTTTATTGCGCCAAAACTAACCTCTCACATGCCCCCCCCCCCCTTAAGGGCCCTGATGGCGAGGCCTATTCACCCCAGGAAAAGGCAACACTGCTAGCAGACACACTAGCAGCTGCAATCCAACCCAACCAGGATCCCTCAGACCCTGATCACACCAGAAACATTGAGGAGAGAGTAGCTGCACTCATGGCGGAGGTTCCTAGAACAATGCCTGTGTTGACAGATGGGACTGAAACTAAGCGCATTGTCCACAGACTGACACCGCGCAAAGCACCTGGATATGACGGCATTCAGGCTCTTGTCCTTAAGAAGCTGCCCCAGTCAACCCTAGATGCTATTGCTGAGTGCATCAATGGCATAATAAGCACTCATCACTTCCCTGACCAATGGAAGTGTGCACATGTCATTCTCTTCCTCGAGCCAGGGAAGGATGCCACTCTCCCCCAGAACTAAAGGCCAATTAGCCTACTAAGTGCCCTGTCCAAACTCGCCGAGCGCATCCTGCTCAGCCACATTCAGATGCACCTTGGACAGAATAACATCCTGACAAATGAGCAATTCGGCTTCAGATGCAGTCACTCTACAACACAACAGCTTGTTCGTATTGTAGAGCATATAACGCAAGGCTTCAATCAACGCAGGTACACTGCCGCTGTATTCCTCGACATAGAAAAAGCATTCGACAGAGTATGGCATGCCGCGCTAGTGTATAAAATGCACAGAGCGGGCATTCCCGACTGCTATATAAAATTAGTGCATAGCTACTTAAGTGAACGCAGCTTTGTAGTTACGCTACCTGGAGCAAGGTCAGACCCTTACCCTATTAGAGCAGGAGTGCCTCAGGGCTCCATTGTTGGCCCAGTATTGTTTAACATATACATAGCTGACATACCCACCATTCCCACAACCCAGCTTGCAAGCTATGCAGATGATACAGTTATGTTTGCAACTTCTTGGCATGCCTCACTTGCTGTAGCCAAAGTACAAGAAGCATTACAGGCCCTAGAGGTCTGGTTCACACTATGGTGCATCAAGATAATTGGTAGCAAGTCAGAAGCAGTTGTTTTTGCCCAAAGAAAAATTCCTCCAGCTCTTCCCCAGACCTCCCTGTTTGGCACGCCAATCGAGTACCAACCCAAGGTTAAATATCTTGGAGTCATACTAGACTCCAACTAACCTGAAAGGCACATACCAATGCTAAGCTATGGCAGGCAAATGCCGTCTAGCCCAGCTATACCCTCTCCTCAATAACAGCCACAATCTGAGCACTAAATCTGGGATCAGATTGTACTCAGCCCTAGTGAGACCTATATTGACACATGCAGCCCCAGCCTGGGGATATGCTGCAAAGTGTCATATGCACCCACTAACAGTGCTCCAAAACAAAGCCCTCAGAAGGGCCACAGGAGCACCAAGATATACGCCCAATGTAGTCCTCTAAAATGAGCTGAAATACCCCCAGCTCACAGACCATATCCAGCACTTGACTCGCAACTTCTACAAAGCTGCAGCCAAGTCCACTAATCCCCTAGTGCGAGCACTAGGGAACTGTAACCCAGCGGTGCGCATGACGCACAAAATGCCGAAACACATCTTGTGCAAAAAACCACCGTAAGCTCCTCAAAAGAAGATTACCAGGGTGGAGAAGAAGCCGACTCCAAGAAGCCGAACCAGCCTGGGAATCAAGAAAAATTCGCCAACTTGCCCAAGCGAGAACTGCAAATTGCTCAAATATGCTAATGCATCGCGGTATCAGCCCTGGAATTTCGCAGAGAACGTCTGGCCCAGCGAGGGCTCTCGTACTGCACAACCGAGCCATTGCTGCGCGTAATTAGATATGCACTGACCATCTATCAATGCATCGCGGAATCAGTCATGGCACCGCAGCGAGCGCATGGCCCAGCGAGGGCTCTCGTCTTGCACAACTCAGCCATGACTGCGTGGTAGGCATAAAGCAATTAGATATGCATTGATCGTCCATTAATGCATCGTGGAATCAGTCATGGCACCGCAGAGAGCGTATGGCCCAGCGAGGGCTCTCGTACTGCACAACCTAGCCATGACTGCGTGACAGGCGACAAGAACCTCTCACCTAAAATGGGACCGCGGGCACTTATGCCAGCCCTTCGGGAAACTTAGGTTATTTCCCCTAGGTTAAGTAGAGCTAAGCTTAATTTAAGTATATTTTTTACAGCTGGATCACGAGCCCTCCCTGCTCGTTTTTAATTTTCGCCTTCTAACACAACTAACAAAGCATGTTATACATAGCACGAATTCCATCTTTTCTTCCTAGCATGGAGAACCCACCTCGCATGTCTATCGTCATGGGTTTCCTCCCGCGACCTCACGGGTTTACCATGACCCTCTACGGGATTAGCTCCCAGTTAAATCTGAGGAAAGCGCCAGGCCACAAATGCTGGCTTGGCACTTCATAACCTCACAGCAGGCCATTCGAGCCATGTTCCTCCCTAACCCAAGCTGCATGCAGTAGTTAGAGCGTATAGGCCGCAGGCCTGGCACGCTGCTACCCCTCCCGCTCCTTCCTAACTCTTAGTAGTTAGACACTAACCTAGGGTGTGCCCCTTCTCGGCCACAAAAAAAAAAACATCTCACTTTGCAGCGAAAATGGTGGCCATGTGCAATGAATGACCAGTACAAAATTCAAATGCAAAACCTTGTATCGCGACGGTTCTGCTACAATTTAACTATGGATATTAGAAGAAACTGAAAAGCAAGACTCGGTTTCTCTATATTAGGTTCACCCCCATGGCACTACCACACTAACTGGCAATGTAGCCAGCACCAAAATTAGTGTTTTGATTTTTGGAAATAGGTCCCTGTTACAGTGCAAATATGCATCCATTGCACTTGTTGGAAGACATCCTTGATAACATTCCCGACATAACTGTAACTGCCATAATTACAGCTCACTCTCTAAGACATTTGTTGCTATCCCTTTTTTCCCCCCCAGAAATCCATTGTCATTTTAAACAATATTCAAAACATCCTGAGAAAACTCTTCCGAAGTAACACTTTTGTATATTAAAACAGGCGGAATACACAATCCTAGACTGTACAATTGTAGTGTCATGGCCAAGACCCTTCATTTGAGATCTTCGATAATGTTTGTTGTCGAGGGAAGGGATAAACAAAGTTACTCGAAATTATATTTCCATGTCACCTGCTGTAGAAATATTAGGTCGGTGGTGTTGTCTTTTGGCTATTCTGGGCATTTTCAGTTCTGTCACCAAGTCAACAGATAAAGCTTCGACATCACCCATCAAATTATGAAAACAAGTCTCACAATCTCTTTGTTTCACATCTAAATAGCAAAGACTTTTTTCAAGCATGTCTTTGGCTACTGCCATGTCCAAAGTCTCTTTCTGAAATAATCTGTTGATAAGCAGAGTGACTGCAGGTACAACATAAAGACATATTAAGCACACTTAAAATTCAGTCTCGAAAACAGCAGCATCTTGAGCTTCATTACTCCACTCCGAGATAACTGACACGTAATCTGCTATTTTCGACAAAGGCTGTCGGATTTGAAGGACGCTGTTGTGCCCCTCAACCTACCTTGTCTCACATAATCCAGTCAACTGTCTGCCAACAGTTTGCTTCAGATCTTAATTAAGTTTTGATGAACCAGAGAAGAATTCTATAATTTTTTTCTAGAAAGTGAGTACTTGCTAGATTGTTTAAGTTTTAAGGGCTGTATTAATAGTCGCATCTCATATCATTACTTGAGAGTGTATCAGCTGATACACTCTTGAGAAGCATTTTGTGGCTTGAGAAATGTACTAATTAATAGATGCGTCTTGATACTTACTCTGTTGATATAAGTATCAAGAATCTATTCTCAACTGATAATCAATTTGAGATGTGTTCTTTTCGTGTAGTCCAGTGTACATTAATTTTCTCACACATTAACATACTATAATACGAATGTAATCTGTACTTATTGTGTATATTGTTTTCATCGACATCGCTCATTTTTAAACCAAATTTGGTGTTTTTTGGTTCACTGAATTAAAATGGAAAACAAGAAAATACAATTTACCGAACTGGAGAAAAGTCTTCTCACATCAATATTGTTGAAATACAAATATATAATTGAAAATACACTAAACCCCCGATTTTACGAACCCTGGATTTAACGAAGGTAGCGATTCTACGAATACAATCTCAGGAACCCTCAAAAAATAACAAAATTATATAACAAAAAAAAATTGTAAGGAATTACGTTGACAATGAATAAAACATACTGTATCTAATTCACGGCATTAAAATAAGAATTGTAGAGTTGCAGTTATTACTTG
>PNEQ01031644.1:0-25093 GCA_003012365.1 Medauroidea extradentata
GAAAATGAAAAATCCATCCGATTTGAACTCCATCGCCCGCTCGTGAATAGACAAAACTTTCGGCATCTTGTTTATTTTAAAACCCGAAACTAAATAAAACCATTTATTCCGTATCTTCGCGTTTGCTAAACTAAACAAACGTAAACCACGAATTCGTCACCTTCGCCCACGAAACACCTTAAACTAGCATGCGTTTGCCATTAAGTAAACCGGATGCGGAAAGCGAAACGCAAAAATCATCACAGTAGCGGTAATTTCTGTGAGAAATTTTCTGAACAAAACTTTCCTGGAACGAAAACAAAAGAGTAGGCAACTACGAAAATATTAACTAAACTGAAGTTGGCTATACTGCGTAGTAATAAAATAGCGCGCACTAAGTCAAGAAAAACGTAAACACAAAACACCGCTGAAATAAATCTTTGTGAACGATATGACGTTAACAAAAGTGAAAAATAACACTTATATTATAAAATAAATGGGCTATATTTTCAGTTTCGCACTTAGCAAGCAGGCAAAAACGGCGATGATAGAAGTATCGCATCGGTCGGTAGTCTTCATGCAAGGTTGGTCGGCACATTAGTAAAATTCATAAAAAAATCGTGATTTGGCAAATTTTTATTATTATCGCGTAATTCGTGAAAAATATCACGAATTCGCGTAAAAAATCATAAAACCTCCATTTGCGAAAATTACATGTCCCTACGAATTTTGATAGAGTCAAGTCATGGCCACAGACTGTGTTGTTTTGTATTACACTACCTGAACGTTTTGTTATAGCAGGGGGGGGGGGGGGTTATGCTAGAGTTTTCAGTCGAATGCGAGTTGGAAGCCGAGCGCTCGTTTTCTTTTTTGTTCATAGTTTTTTAGTCTTTTAGGTTAAAGGAGAAAAATAATTTCTCCAAGACCTGAAAAAAAAAACAGCTTCCAAATCGCTTGCGACTGAAAACTCTAGCATAACCTCCTGGGTTAGAAATTGTATTCCATATAGTTTGAGCAATTTGCTCCAATAAAAAATCTCTTACAAATTTTCAGAAAGCGCACAAAAATGTTTTACTGAACTAATAAGAACAAAAAAATTTACGGTATCTAACTGTTTACCCGTAATCCACATTTATTCAGGATTAAATTTGAAATACATTGGAAAATCAGTATACCATTTGTTAACATAATCATATTACAAGCTAATTTATATTTATTTGATAATTTTCAAGATGAAAAAATACAAATGGATTTGAAATGCTCACTTACAACAGTAAATTTGGCTACTAATTGAAAATGAATATGTATTATGGCAGGAAAAGATTATTTAACATTCTCATTCCTGTCTACTACCTTGATAAAGACTGCAGGGATCATACATCTTCTGAACTGAAATCCTGTATATGCCAGTGGTGAGAGTGGCATAGCAGTTGGCTAAAATTTCCCTTATGTTTGATTACACTTTGTTGATAGGTTATGAGCGTTGTGGTGATAAAATCAATAATTGGTGTTAGTAGCATCAGAGATAAAACACGAAATTTTTCTCTAAATCGATTACCTTCGCCCTCGCCCTCCCTTTTCCTGCCCCCGCCTGTCTTTTTCACATACACGTGCTCACACGCAGCATCATATTTCATTATTTAATTTAGTGTTAAAGTAGTTATGATATATGTGTGGTTTGAATAACAAATATTACATAAAAAGTGGCCTATCTTACCCACGATATTAGAAGTAAACAATGTACAGAAAGTTAAAATATGTATAAATATTCCCAACTCTGATTACATAAACAACATTTATCCACAACTCTGTGTATATAAAAGTAAAATTTAAAATTTTAAGTAACCCCCGACAAAAGAAAACTTTAAAAAGTAAAAAAATATATATCTATTGGCATTTTAATGTCATTAGAAGTACCTATTAATATTTTGATGATGAGCGTCGTCAAGTCAGGGGACTGCTATGTGAACCAGTATAATTACATTGGTATAAAAAATAGAAAATACCAACTAGTTTCAAATTGTATGTATGAACTTAGTTTTGTACATCAACATATCTTACAAGGTGTACTAAATTCATGCAGTGTTTCAATATTGTACCAATTATATAAGAGGCGTTCGCTTGATAGGCGCACGTGATGCACAGTATCTGGCAAGTTAGGTGGGGGCGTCACATAATACGGCAACCCGAACGGGCAGACACGTCAAGGCTGATGTCCTTGACGGTTGTGTCTATTTCGCGAATTTTTCGCAGTAAATTAATGAAGACTGAAAACTACATTTTATTGGCGGTTCCCCCGACGTGACGACGCTCATCATCAAGATATTAATAGGTACTGTTAATGACGTTAAAATTCCAAGAGAGAAATTTTATCTGTTTTTATTTTTTAGAGATTTTATTTATGTTGGGAGTTACTAAGAATTTTTAACTTTACATTTATTTAATTACTTTTTAAATTACTCACAGACACTAAATATTATTAAAGATGTTGGTAGTGCAACGACGCATGTTTTGAGTTTCAATATGAATTTATTTATTATTTGTTCTTCTTTTGTTTTCTTTAATAGTTTTTGCACTACCAAAATCTTTAATGACTTTTAGCATCCAAAAATTACAAGGAACCATCGTAGACAATGTTATCGTTTATTTGGGAAGAAGTACTTTTGCAAAAGGCCAAGCTTATGTGGCCTTAAGTCATATGAATGTTTGCATGGTTTTGCAATTTGAGAACTTAATCAAAGACAGTTATTTAATAATCCTCATGACAAAGCTGCTTTCGCTGAACTGCAAAGATAACGAAACGTATTACCGTAACTATTAAATGTATAGGATTCATCGTTTACAATGAAAATGAAAACAATGTGTATGTAGCTGCATTCAATGCATAGTTGCTAAGCAACACTTCCTGGAATAAATAGTTAATAACTAGAAAAGAGCTCACTATCTTTAAAAAGCTGAACATATTTCCTTGAATCATAGCTAAGAACCATTTCGATCATGTCCGCTTTCAAACAAAAAAAGCCACATTAAAATCGGTCCATTCGTTTAGGAGCTACGATGCCACAGCAGACACACAGATACTTGGATACACACACACACAGACACGTCAAACTATAACACCCATTTGTTTGCATCGGGGGTTGAAGAGAGAAAACGGACTGACAGACTGACTGACATATCAAACTGCTACAACTAGAAATGTGAAATTTTTTGTATGATCCCTTTAGGTTTATACACGAGCACTAAGAAGGGATTTTTTGAAATTCGTCCTGTAAGGGGATGAAAAGGGGTGAAATGTGTTTATAAGATTCATCTAAGTAGCTCGAACCTGATGGCCTATCGTAGTGACTTTAACTTCAATGGGTCAATCATACAAAAAAGCATATTTGCCAATTTTAATGTTTATTATTTTTTTTCTGTAATTCAATTTAAAGGGGGGAAGACCTTAAATATGTTTTCGGTTAATTATAATGTCTATCGAACCCTTCGGGATACAGATTTGCTTTTTACTTCAAAATGATGCTGATGTGAATACCCAAAAAGGGTTTTTAAATTTTTCGAAATTTGACTTCCAATGAGTAAATAGAGGGGAAATGTGTTTTTATTACCCAATGGGCTATCGTAGTAATGTTTACTTCAATTAGATACGTATACAAATATAAAACATAGGACTTCAAAATGTTCTGAAAGCCGGTGAATATATGTAAAATGTGCTTACAATTATTCTTCCATAACTATCATACCAGTCGAGATATCGCAGTTATGTTTGCTTCAGAACGATTTTTACATAATTACAGAAAATATATTTCAGAATATTTTCCGAATTTGACTCCAAAGATGTGGAAAAAGTTAAAATATATTTTCGATTCATGATTGATATATATATATATATATCACTTAGTTTGTAGATATTGACAAGATCCTTGCTTAATATTCATGCATACTAAAATATTTTTAATGTACTGTGTTCATTTTTCGAAATTTGACACCTATGGAGATGAAAATTTACGGGATGAAGAGTTTTTTCAATAAGTCGTCTATACAGGTTCTAAAATAAATGGGATATCAGATGTGGCACATTTGACTGTGCGAACAGGAACAAGGTTACTGCGACACCACACGTCTGTGACTTGCGGGTAGAACCCTAGATACTGAGAGTTAAAAACATCCAATCACTGACCATGAAGCAGGGCTGCATATGTGCACAAGGCATTTAAACTAATTGTTGCTGAATTCTTTTCTCGATAAATCGTGAGCTCTATAAATCGCGCATCGACGTGATTTTCAGCGTAATTAAATACTTATACATATGTTTAACCTGTAAAAGTAAGATTTTGCGAAATTCGGTCACTGGAGAGGTGAATAGGCATAAGATTTGTTTTCATTTACCCCAATATATATATATATATATATATACACACACACACACACACACACACACACACACATACACACACACACACCACACCTATTGAGATATTGAGATGTGTTTTGCTTCAGAATAATGCTTATGTAAATACAAAAAATAATTATCTCAGTTCTTATACTGAGAAAATAACTATCAAATACCCTAGGAGGAGGGTGTTTACTTAATCTTAGTTAACCTTTCAAAGCAGACAGTCTGTAAAAGCAAGTTCAGCCATAGAGAAGTATATTATAGTGAAGATAATATTCTGCGTTTATATCATTACATATGGGTATATAACCTCTATGTGCCCAGTAACGAAATATTAAAAATTTTTAATGAACTTTGGAACATACGTATATTGAAGGCACAATCATCAATGGTCGTACTCGAGATAAATGAGTCATCATACCATGTATACTAATACCATTTGATTACTCTCTTATATTCGTATATTTTTCGATGACTATTAATATGGTTCGGCACAGTAATTAATAGAGGCAGGGATAAACTTAGGATAGTTTTTAGCTGTAGCTACTTACCCAGTTGCAGAGTGAACTCAACCTGCAGCTTGGTTATCCTAACACATACTAATGTGGCATACAAAGCGGATCTTCAATTGAAAACATATACACTATTAATACATGAGGGCAATGTCACGGACGGACTGCTAGCTTATAAAATATAAATGTTTGTTCGTCTTCAATGCGGTTCTATTCCACTCGTCAGATCGCGATGAAATTTCTGCTATCATATTGGATGGAGGGAATGCAAACATTGGTAAAGGGACAGAAAAGGATACAAAAAAATTGTGAACAAAGTTGTGCGTGCACCCGCGAAGGCTTCCGCCAATTTTTTTTTGGGGGGGGGGAGGAGGAGGAAAACAGAGTAGAGGGGCCGAACGGTGTACCCAAAAATATTTAATTTTATGGAAAAATATATGCTGGTGATTTGTGTGTGCGCCCACGAAGGTTTCTACCAAAACAAATGTTTTGTACTTTTTTGGCAAAACGGTGGTACAGAGGCAGGATGGGGTGACCAGAAGATTTCGTGGGGCAATTTTCCGTTTCAACATTTTTTTCAAAAACGCGCATTAATTGTCTTTAACTTAATTTTGCCCCATTTTCAACTTTTCAAAACTTTTTGTTTTGGAAATATAATCGCATTAAATGGAAAACCTCGCAAACGAAGTTGGGGAAACCAGCTAGTCTATTATAAAGAACGAAAATAAATAATAACATTTTACCATCATGATGATCAGAAATCACTTCAGGTTTATTTTATATCCTTGAACCCGACTATAACTTGGAAAAGAGGAAAAACTAGTCTATCAAAATATTGTAAAACTGTGAATACCATAAAACGAGACTACTTTACACGACCTATTTAACTTTATTTCATGAAAAGCTCGTAGACATCCTTCCCACTGAAGTATTATTTATCATGAAAACAAAGCACGATGTAATCCTCAACAACATAAGAAGCTATAAACCATAATTTACAAAAAGTTATTATGGGGCAAAGAAGTAACCCCAAATTTTGGTAAACTGGTTCATCATGCGGTAACGCAAAGTATAATGGGAAATTCACGTTGAGCTAAGAATTTTATGGAACTAACATCTTAGATCATGAGAGACGATGAGGAAGCGATCACTCGTGTTGGAGGTGAGTGCTCAAATCACTCGGCCACTGCAGTCCTGAAATTCACAATGATACCATAATATTCTTGAGATAAATAACTAAATAAAAAAAATTATAATCGTCTCAATATGGGTGTGTAAACTTACAACTAACACTGAAAACCCTATCTAGGACCATGTTAAGACTTCAAAGAAGTGACATAAACGGAGATAACTTGTCCAATAAATGTTGCTACAGTTGGATAACACTTTCATGTTCTGCTGAGCACCTCCAGGTTCAGACATTCGGAAAACAAATGACCATATTGAATGCTAACCCACTAGCATGCATGCTGTACCGTGTGCCTTATCTTCGTTACGTGGTCATCCAGCGAATTGTAAGGTGTTCCAGATTCTTTTTAGATGAATTTTCAATAGTATTTCTCTGGCACATTAAAAAAAAGTTCCAAAAGGGAAAATTGAGATCCTCGAATAGATATTTTATAATGTACTTAATTTAGTAGGTAAAATTTAGTTTCCATAAATTTATGACTTACATATGCATATCCGAGATAATATATAAATGCATGTCTCTGTTTTCCATGAATGCAATACGATAATATAGCATTTATTTAATTGACAAACGTCTAATTGCATGTTGTGTAATAATAAATGGTAATCGTCTGTAGTGAATACAACGGTACATAATTGTTATGATGGAAATTGTTTTTGTATGTAAAGTGTTCCTTTGACAGTTTTTAAAATTAATTGAGAAGCATAATAATACATGAGTATATTTTTATTTTCATCACGTAATTAAATTAAAGGGTAAAAATATAGTTACTACTCTCAACTTGGGATTCGACAACCAAATTAAAATTAAATTTAATCCTAAAGTGTGTTCTGAAAAATACTTAACATGATTAAAACGGCGTATCAGTTACAATAATTTGCTTGCCGAAAAAAATGTTTGATTAAGCTGTGAGTTAATACAGAAAACCGTGTTATTCAATAATTATTTATAAACTTATCAAGGCAGTGATAAATAACTGGGAATAAAGTAATTAGCAATTTGACATACAGGAAACTTAAAGTATGTTTTTTATAACTTTGTTTTCATAATCATTGTCTTTGAACGTAAGATATTTATGATGGATGCCTCACGAAGAGAAAAATTATTTATGCTGAGTTTCCTTCTATGAATAAATATTTATGCTTAAATATATTCTAATCATGCATTTTAAAGCATATACAGTGCATTTAGCTGTTAAATTAGAATCTGAAGATGTATCTGTTTTGTGCAAGGAAAATACATATCTAATAAAAATTTAACATTAGCTATGCTTGGTTTTTACACGCATGTTACCTTGTGTATTTTATTTTTTACGGAAGTTTAACTGTTTATTAGGGTCAAACTGCTATCATGGTTATATTTTCCGTATTTTGATTACTAGAAACGTTTGGTTTTTTTACGTGACAGTATACGAATTTATTAATTTTTTGAAAGTGTCCTTTGCTTGTTATTAGCCTACAAAATAAATAACTGTTTCGTTTAATTTATTTATAGTGTTGCCAAACCTCCTTCCCAAGCCCAAGTCCATTTTTATTTACCGGTACAATACATATTTTTGTATATGTATTGTTGGGAAGGGGTGTCGGTGGACACAGGCTATGGAGGGAATGTCTTTTAAAAACTAAAAGAAATTGCGCTGTCCACAAACAATTTTGTCCCTTGGCTTCCTCAAAGCCAGGCCCAAGTACCTGCTATTCAAGGTTTCCTGCCGACCCTTGTAATCCCTCGCAGACTTCCTGCTGTGAGCCCCCTGCCTACCTCGCAGCAGCCAGCACGTAGTCTTCCAGACAGTTGCCTAGCGCCACCTTCCAGCTAAGTAAACGCTGATTGCATTTATATCAGATTTCTGTATATTTTTTAAGCTTTACGTGTGACGCACACATGTGTGTCATACCTCATTCGATTCTTACATCATTATTCTGTGACATATCACAAATGTGATTTGATATCTTTAACGGGAGCGTCGTAGTCGGCATTTTTCAGGAACACTGCATCACAAGCAGATTCCATGTTTTCCATACGTCCACATTTCAATTAATTATTAAGTAACTATGACATGTGCCGTGATGTAACTATGGTAAAGCACAGAAGAAGGTTATTTTCATATGAAGTGCAAGTGTAAAGTTTCTATCTTTACAAGAAAGGCCTCAAAAATTGACAGTTAGATCAACGTAATTATGAAACAAAACGTTAATTATCAGATTTAATTACAGGCGGGAATACTTAAAATTTTGCAGATACAATATATATTACGGCATGAAAATGTTGTCAAAGTTTCATTACAAAATTCTAAAATAATATTTTCTAGGATTCACTCTTAAATTCCCAGCAACTTACATTTCATGAAAACAAACATGGATATGTGTATGGTAACTAGATAGACTTCGAACTTTCAATGCCACTACGTTCTCTTCTGAGGCCATCTCGTGCATATATGAGGATGATACACCACCGCATGTCGATAGGCTTTGTACAGCTGTGCAAAATTTTTGGTGGTTCTTAGTTATCTCCATCCATATGATGCTGTGTTTGGCAGAATGTAGGATGGTGCATTGTCTGAATGGCTGACATCTGCTACTTGTGCAATGTTGTTAACTGGCAGCTTTGTTCCACAACTGAGTTCATTATAAATTGATGCTGTAGTATAATATTAAAATCATAAAATCATATTATTTAGTCAACAATTACTTTAGCTAGTTTTGTGTTTTACTAATCAAGCAGATAATTAAATACCTCTCAGCTTTATTCAGCAGTGTTTGTACAGTCCTTTAAATTTAGCATTTAGAGTTCAAAATGTGTAGCAGTTAAGGTGCAAACTAAATAATTGGTAGCTGACAATACTTTCTTTTATTGTAAAAAAAAGGGTATTGTTAATATTTATACATACACAGTTGTTAACACTTGCAAATTACTTTCTTGGTGAGCAATTTAATAATATTTAAAACTTGTTTTTGGTTGTCTAATGGTGTCCCTCTCTTAGTGTGTATGTGTATGTACAGAATCTTAAAATTAAAGTATTCAATGTTTTGAAAGGAGGTAGAAAGTATGCTTGAAAACAAGAAAAAGTGTTCTACAAACATGTGTTCAAAAACCCATACCTTAAAAGGTATGCAACTCCCATCAATGCAAATGCTACAGGAATGTGTCATCAGTGTCTACCAGTGTACCGAAGGCCAAAACAGGAGTGTTTTGAAGGGTTCATGGTTTCCTATGATATAGGGCACAAGATGAATTGATGTCACATGGTGTATCTCTCTTGTAACAGAGGTGAATGGTGAACAGTAATTAATAGCTCTACAGTATGGGTTTTGACACTGTGTTTAACAAACATTTTTTTTTCTGGTTTTGGTTCCTAATACAATCTTCAAAAATTTTGAATACATGTATAGCAACCTGTGTATATGTTTATAGACGTGTCTGTGTATTTTACACACAATACTGGCACAGATAATAAATGTTTCACAAGAATCTTCTGGCGTTGTATGGAATTTTTTTTTTTGATTAGCATTGTTTATTTCAAACTTGCTGTAACATCTGTTTATAAATATTTTTTAATTGTTTCGAATCGTTGGACTACCAATGTATAGTATAATTTACAACCTAATAGTTTATGCTTAAAATATAAAGTATAATATACAACCTAATAGTTAAAAATTGTTACGTAAACGTGGTAAACATTTTGATCTGTATCTTATCACTTTAAACCTCTGTTCAGCACTGTTCTTAATCTGTCTTTTTATTCGCAAACAAAGCCTCAGTTGGTGTTTAATTTTTATGTGCCATAAATATTATATTTCATTTCACAGCTATTACTTTTAACAAATTTGACCACAAAATTGTATGCAAAGTTTTTCATTTTGTTAACACCTGAGAGAAATATTTCAAATTGCAAAGCTTTATTTTGAAAATCAAATTTTTTTGAAAATTATATTTTTTGCAAAAGTTTTGCATGTGATGGTTTTATATTATACTGTTTGACTCACATTTATTATGATTTAGAAGAAACTTATTTCTTCCAGTATCTTAAGTGAATATTTCAGTTGGGTATTTTTCAATTGTAATTTTTGAGCACATGTTCTGCTCATTGTTCATGTTAACATAAACTTTGTTTCTTTCTCTTGCATGGCATAGTGGGAAGGAAGAAAATGCTCTTCAGAACAAATTACAGTCTCACCTGTAAGCTCTGTTTTAACATTTCTACCTTTAGTTTGTAGTGCCATGCTTAGCACATGTAGTGGAAGTGTTTTTCTCTTTAATCGAAATAATTATATTTTATTTTAATTTTTAGCATTCAGAAGCCTATTGCATTGAATGTATTGGTACTAAAGGTATAACAATCTGAAAATTAATAGTTTAGTAAACTTCATATTCTTTAGAAATGTAATGAAATGTTGCATGTGTTTTTTTACGAAGAATATTATTGAGGTGCATATATAAGTGGGGTGAAGCCAGTGATTTTCATATAAATGATTCAAATAACACATTAAAGTATGCTGGTAAATTAATGCAGTAGTTGCATTTGTGTTTCGCTCAAACTATAATTGCAATCAGTTTTTACCATATAATATATATCGCTTCTGTGTTCAGTTTAAAAAAAAGTTCTTTGCTGTGTTATTTCAGTAGTCAATTTGTTTTGTACTACTGAGGTGCAGTATACACATGAAAATAAATTATGAAAATATTAAAATTTTTATATTATCACATGTCTTGACAAATCAAGTTCACATGTTTAAAATTGTTATTTCCGAGTACAGTCAGTGCTGAGTTACATAATATTTACGTTCATCAGTCTGTTACAAAACTCAATTTTTCCGTACGTCGATCTTGAATGCCTCTTCAAATGTAACTAATATTTTGTAAAGTGTAATGTTAAGAAGCCACAAGTGCATTTGTAGAGCGTAAAAGCAATAAATAAGATGTATGTATAGTTAGTAGAATACTGTAAACGCCCTTGTAACACACGTAGTGTTTTACAAAACTAAAAGTTATACAGAATGCAATATGTACCGCACAACAGGGCGATAATCTATGCGCGGGCCGAACCTATTCGGCGAAACACTTTAGACAACACTGCGTGTGACCTGCCTGCTGCGGCACCCTCACATGCACTGCGTACAGAGGATGCTGTCAAAGGCAACAGCCACAAGCACATCTCTGCTGATTTGGAACGTTACTGGAGGAATGTATGGGTGCTCCTTGCTAAGACACGTCATCTGTGCGAGCATAAAGTAAATGTGCCTGTACAACTGTGTCATAAAGCTTACATGATAAAATTTGGTCTGAGTGTATCATTCTGTAACTAAAAAAATAGATATTCTTGTGTAGTGTATGTTCACTAATTAACCAGCATTATTTAAAATTAAAGGGGTCTAATTCTTCTAGGTGGCCAGGTGAACTATCCAAGAGAAGCAAGCAGCACTTAAAATAGGATTTCGTTCTTTGCACAATGTTTCTTTCCCTTGGGAACAAGATGATTATAAATCAAATCTCCTAACAGCACGTGCCTAACCAAAGCCTTGGTGTTAGATTTCCAGATTACTGGCAACTTACTTGGTCATTTTTCACAATCGCCTGCAGGTTCTGGGGATGGTAAACTTCAAGTGGTTTTAGTTTTCAGACGCATTAGGGCCAACCATAACAGTGATACTACCTTTTGCCACCTAGAATCAAGGCATAGATTTGTCTACCTTTGAAATAAATTCCATTTCTGACATTCGCTTCCAAAACAGAGCAGTTTCATGAACGTTTAATATATGCTAAGTATATTCCTCGTTTATTTCTGCCAAGAGCTTAGGAATTTAGCTTGCCACGCTCGCATTTGCACTTGCTGCCTCGCCTGTGATCTTGATGCAACGATTTGCACGCTTCTTGAATTTTAAACTACTTAGTACTAATTTTAAGGTCATGCATGCATGCTCTTTTCGCAGTATGCTATTTTTAAACCTAATTGAGAGAAGATATCAAAAATATCTGTAGCATTTTTGTTTAAAAATATTAACACAGTGTTGGCCAATTTTTTTCGAGACTGTGAATGCTATAGTTTTGGCTAATTATGAAACTAATAAAAAATTTGTTAATTAATTTTTTGTCGAATCAGTGTAATTTCTTGTTTTGAAAAAAATATCTGTCATGACTGTCCACACATTTTTCTGTGGCTTTTTTTTTATAAATCCTTGTGCTTTCTACTCTCTGGTTTGAGAATTCATTCCTTCAGTCAGATAACATTTTACCGGTGTACAAACAATATCTGCAGAAATAATACTGTGGTCGTTAACCTTATGCAGGTATGGATCTCTGCTTTCCTTCGCTCGGGGCAAGGATTATTAAACATCAATGGTGGCCTCTCTAAACTGGCACCTGCGGCAGGCCAATCTCCCCTTCCTGCCACTCTCTAGATGCCTGCCCAGGTCTTTCATTTAATGCGTGATAACAAGCAATGGTACTGTTGGAGCTGCTGTGATCAACAAAATGCTGAGAAAAAAAAGAGAAAAACATAGCGAGTGTCACACATGTGTCCTGTGAGCTATGTTGTTATCGGCAGACACCTTATCCCACTCTTTATCACGTCGGGACATCTCTGTCCAAAAGTTGCGTAACTGCTGATTTACCTATGTTGCGCCTCCCGTAACTTGCTGCCTGCCTGTACAACATTTTTTAGAATGAAATACGTGCTTCTAATTGTCCTGTTCAACTTCAAACATTTTTTTAGGTGGGCAATTTTTCCAACATATGTTATTAGAAGGCTAGTCGGATATCTTTCTTGTATGACACAGAATTAAGTTGTTATATATTGTAAAAAGTACTTCATAGTGAGCTTGAAATAATCTATCTCTGCTGCAAGATAGGTTATGCAATTTTTTTGATATAACAACATTAAAAACTAACTCCAAATGGTATTATTGGCTGATTTGCCATTTAATAGTTGCGACCACCATGACCAAGCCTTTGGTTTTGGGAACAATGGTTATTTTGCAGGTATGCTCTCAAGTTTTCAGTTCTTGCAGCAATGAGTAATTTAGATTTGTTACATTTGTAGTGGCTGGATTTATTTACTTCGACATACTCCATTGCAAAATAAATGACTGTCACAAGAAAACTAAAAATAAAATTAAGACAAGAAAACATAAATAAGCAGAGTATGCTTTAGTCATCAGGATACATACACTACATGAAATTCCAAAACTGGAATCTGGTCAGATAAAACAAGTAACAAAGAGAAAATAAAAGAAATAACAAAAATATAAAAACCCTAAGTTGACATGCGACACAACTATGAGACGAAACAATATCACAAACAGAAATACAGCAAACGACACAACGATGAGACTAAACAAAACACAAAGATGTCGGACACAAACAGAAAAAACAACAAACAACACAAAAGGTGAGACGAAATAAAACACAGTAGTTTTCCAAACAGTCAGTATGAACGACGTTTCGGGAACAGGAATCTGTTCCTGTCATCAGGTAGACACACAGGGTTCAAGAACACGAGTGCGACTGATGAGGAGACTGGAAAAACTATGGGTTTATATAGAGTAAAGCCCCTTATCGTGCTCAGCCAATGGGAGACGAGCTCTCCTGATTGGTCGCGCAGCATGTATTGAATCTGATTGGTTGTGGTGGATTGCGTGTTTGTTTTTATTTTGTGCTGTAAATTTGTTTCTCTTTTAATCAACGGGATCCACATATTTTTTAATTCAATGCTCTGTTGACTGAAAATATTACTATTGCTAATAATAAAGGCTGATTCTTTTATTTTTCTTTTAATTTTGTCAGTTTCCTGTGTAAGTGGTTTAAAGTCTTCCCAAAGGATTTTGTGGCTATTTTACAATGCATGTTCGGTCAGTCTAGATTTTTGGGTTTCGCCTTTTTTGCCATTGTTTTTATGTTCTTTAATGCGGGTTGATAGAGCTCTGCCAATTTCACCAATGTACATATGGCCACATTTGCACGGTATCTGATATACACAGTTGTGTGTTTGTAGTTTTTCTGTGGCTGTTTTCAACCTACGTGATAATTAGTTCAGAGGGGAGCGGTCTTAAGAGTGATTTAATTATAGGCCTAATTGGAGCTGATGTTCCCACCTTTTTCAAGCCGAAGGCTGTGAAGTTATAGTTGACTAGTGGCGAGCGGTACAGCAAGCGATAGGTGACCCATCTTGTTTTTATAGGTAACCATAAAGAGGTAGTCCCCATTTGGCTTGCTGCAGTGCACTGTGTCATTGTCCAGTTGGCCTTCATTGCACTGTGGTTGGGAAAAGGGCAGGTGTTATAATGCCGGCCTACTTGCATGTTTACGTTTCAGCCACTGTACTCAGAACATCTTCCCCCAACATTCCTTGAGATGCAAGATCCCCCATCACATCCTGTAGTTAGGATGGAAGAACTTTAAATTTTAAGTACTCTTTGAAACCTTCTGGCAGCGGGAAAATGTAACTGGATTGAAGGCCTCTTCAATACGGACATGATATCTTTAAGTTGACGTAGAATAGTGAAAGACGAAACAAGTGTTAATGAACTGCCTTTGTCCTCATGATGCCATGAGGACACCATGAAGGCAGTGTCTTGCTAAGGTGAAGGTTGGTAACTTTAGTTTAGACTGTTTATGATGTGACGCACAAATTTCTTCCTACACGACAACGGCAGCTGCTTGTGTAGGATTGAATGTGCAGCCTTTAGCTGCAATTACTTGTATTGTTAACTGCTCATAAGTTTACTAAGAAGCTCTGAATGTCTATATTCGCAATAACAATGTGGTGAAAGTATCATATAATTTTTATGCAAAATAACGTCAGAAAATATTTACGTTTAAATTGATTAAGTTTAACTGCTCGTTCCTTACAACTATGACTAAAATTAAATTTAAATAGCTGAAAGAGAATACTGAATAATTGACATCAAACATGTCTACAATTAATTTCACTCCTACTTTACAGTTATCAGTCTTACAATTTAAACTTAAATGGCCGTTAGGTATGGGAATCTTGGATGTCGTAAAAGATGGGAATTATTGAAAATTAGGGGTACAACCCTGAGGGTGAGAGGTGATAGCAGTCACCTAACACCAGCATAGCAATTATGAGAGATGGTAGCATTCAACTGACAAAAACACCCCAATAGCATTAGGAAGGGAACTCATGTGACACATGTATGTCAATGATAAGTCATAACACTCACCTGACACAGTCACACAACTGGTGCATTACGTGGGCACTCACATGACACAAGCACCCCAAAGGTGAGGGACATTACCTGTCAACATGCACCATGATGATGACAGGGAATGGAACCCACTTGACACAAGCACCCTGCTAGTGAGAGGCGAAAAGACTCGCCTGACATATACTATAGTGAGCAGTTATCTTGGCGTCTCATAGCATAGGGGTGCGGGGACAGAGGGACAAGAGAAAAAAAGAGGAGGTAAGGAGGCATTACAGAGTTGACAGCCGTATAATAGCTGTTAGAAAAATATTGACCCTCTGTGTATACCCGACAATGGAAGGTGAAGGTGGTAACCCGAGGAGGCGCAGAAAGGAGATGCATGGCAGTGAGCTGTAGTCAGGATTCATCAAGTCAGTAAAGAACGACCACATTAGCCACTAACCACTGCAGGAAAAAACAGATGTTGGAAATGTCAGCGTAAAGTATTTAATAAACTGTTACTTAGTTTATTGTGGAACTGAAGGATATTATCAGACACATTCAGAATCAATGGGGGTGAATGAGATGTATCGAGAAGTGCCGGAATGCAAGGGTGGGGAAAATGGGAGATCCCCGGAAAAAAACTGCTGAACTGCGACATTGTCCGCTGCCACTTCTCATGGGGTTCTGTTTTTCAAGAGGAATGTATAATATATTGGTTGAATAATGTTAACATATTTCGCACCATTGTTGAATAAAAAAATAAAGTCTAACACGTTTTATTCAAAGTGTATTGTTTTAAACCATTTTAAACATACTGTTTAGAACATTTTGTATTAAATGTGCCAACCTTGGTTGTATATAGAAACAATTGAAGATAATACGGGATGGACAGTAATTGGTGTAATTAGCAGGAAAACAAAAAACTTTAACGTAAAAACAAAGTTATACTGTATGTATTCACAACAGTGACATATATTCTGTGTGTACTAGGTGTGCAGTGCACACCCTCCAATTCTCGCAGCTTGCATTGGTATCAGAATTATCGCAAAGGATAAATGTTGAATGCTGCATATGCATTGATTAAACGTGAGGGAATAGTATGAAATGAAGAACGGGACACAAGTGCGCGTGCAGCTGCCTAGCAGCTCATCTAAGGTCTCAGTATTAGGGTGAGGGATTAAGGGAAGAATACTGCCCGTGCAGCCATTTAGACAAGATGAGGAAGCATTTGACCAATGTTGGTGTCGTAGTAGCAAGATTACTTTAGGGGGTAGAGTTGCAAAAACCTGGGAGGATAGATGACTGGTATGCTGGTTGGTTATCGCTAAGGCCATGAACTTTTCACAAAAAAAATTTTGTCCCGCTGTGTTTCTGTGCCTTCCGTCACATCTGTAGCTCTGCTTCGTAGTCAGTTATTACATGTTTTAACTCTCGAGTGTCAAGAAGTTCTATCGACAAATCACAGATATGTGGTGTTGTAGTAACTTTATTCTTGCTGGGGAAGTCTAATGAGAGACATTCATTGTCAAAGACATGCTTCCAGTAATCATGAAACAGAGCTGCAGATATGCAGGTAATGCACTAAAACAAGCCGAGGCAAAGTTATCCCCACCCCACACATTATCGTTAGTTTTTTGTGTAGGCTTATGCAAATTATTTTAAATTTTGATAGTTAATGTTAACCATATTTTTGAGCATCATTTGTCAGTGTGGGAAATTGTGACTCTCAAGCATAACCATGTTAATATTTGAGCTTCATTTGTCAATGGGGGAAAATGTGACTGTCAGGCTTGCCACAACTACCGAACCTAGTTTCATAGCATAAGGGCCAGAAAGACCGGTAGTTAAGACTTATTTATGTTTCACATTATGACTGTGTTGAACAACACATTACAAGCATAGCTCTAAATGTTAAATTTTTTTACATATTCTGGGAATATTAAATTATAATATTGATTTTGACGTATGATGCACGAAATATGCTTAAGATAAGTTACCTTACTAAGTAGTATACCATTACTAATTTTAATAAAATTTAAGAACCAAATTTTCTGAGATGTCTTTCTATAGTAAAGATAAAAAATAGCTGCCATTTTCTAAATATTACGAAAAGATACATGAAATAGAAAAGGTCAAGTCAGCTTTATGTGTAGTATGCATACCAAGTTTGATGACTTTCAGAAAAAATGTTTCATCAGATGAGTCATACTATTCTAATAATATAAAAGTGCACCTTTTTTAAAATATGAACACAGGATGATGTACGAAATGCACAATATTCAAGTCAGCTTTGTATGTAGTTTATGTCTACCAAGTTTGGTGAAATTCTGAAAAATATTTACTAACATATGGGATCCTATTCAAAAAATATAAAATGGCTGCCATTTTGGAAATATAAACATAAAATAAACAAAATACCTTAAATTCAAGTCAGCTTTGTATGTAGTATATGTGTATCAAATTTGGTGAAATTCTGACAAAGTTTCCTAAGATACGTAATACTATGCTAAAAATATAAAAATGTCCACAATTTCAAAATGAACACAGGATGAATGAAATACGCAATATTCAAGTCAGCTTTTTATGTAGTATATTTATACCAAGTTTGGTGAAATTCGAAAGTACAGATCCTTAGATATCTAGGTAGATTGAAAAATTTTTAAATGGCCGCCATTTTGAGAATATGAAGAGATAAAAGTCAAGTCAGATTACAAAGTACTATATGTGTACAAATTTTGATGAAAAATTTGGTCTACAGGTTTTAATGTTTTCAGGGGGACGGGGACACAAACACACACACAGGAAGGTGATCTCACTAGCCTATTTTTTTCCTCCGAAAAGTAAGCTGAAAGTATGTAGTTCGTGATAATGTGAGCACTTTTGAAATCCTGAGATACTTTGTTCCTTACAGATAATTTGTATTCTTCAGTTACTTTGTAATATAAACCTAACACTGTACTGAACTTTAAAGTTAATATCTGAAGTCAAAATAAACAATAGCCTACTTTAAAATAATTAATCTAGACAAGGTACTATAGTGGGCAGTTATCTTGGCTTCTGACAGCGCGGGGGTGCAGGGACAGTGGAATAGGGGAAGAAGAGGTGATAAGGTGGTGACACACAGTCGGCAGCCATGTAGTAGCTGTTAGGAAAATATTGACCCTCAATGTATACCCAAAAATGTAAGGTGCAGGTGGTAGCCTGCGGAGGCGTGGGAAGGAGATGCATAGCAGAGAGCGGGAAATAATAAATCCGTTATTCAGTGTTGTGATGAAGAAATGACATGTAAATGCTTGAGTATATAACAGAGCAACCAGCAAGAGCAGCAAAGTACATGGGTGTGAGTGAAAGAGATGTAGTCAGGATTCGTCAAGTCATGTCAAGCAGTTTAAACTTTGTTTTCATGGTTACAAGTTTTTATGTAACTTGCAATGTTCATATGTAAGTTGACAGTTTCAAA
The DNA here is from genome assembly GCA_003012365.1 of Medauroidea extradentata. Classification (NCBI taxonomy): domain Eukaryota; kingdom Metazoa; phylum Arthropoda; class Insecta; order Phasmatodea; family Phasmatidae; genus Medauroidea; species Medauroidea extradentata. The sequence continues at coordinate 18,683 of PNEQ01031644.1, forward strand.
ATTTTCAAACAATTTTTCAACCATTTGTTGGTATCTGATTGAGCTTAAATTTGACATGCTTATATAAGTTCGGTGACAATACAATATTACGGGTTACATTACATGTATATCATATTATTAAAATTATGTGAACTAAAACAAACAATTTCGTTTTTCTCTTATTTGAATTGCAATGACTTTTATAAAGTAGTCCGCCAAGCCAATAAATAAGTTCCGGAGGTTTGACTAAACAGAGAAAAAAAGAAATTAAAGTAAAAGAGAAGTTTGTTTTAAAAAAATTTGAACTATAAAGTAAAAAATAAATTTAAGTTACATTTGTCATATATGTGCCAGTACATAGTAGATTTATTGTAGGTTCAGAACAACCACTATCTTGGTAACTCATCATCGTAATATATGCGTACGTAGATAGCTAAGTTCTAGGGCCATATAAAAATGTAGATATTTTTGATATGTATATATATATTTTTGCAATATATATTATATATATATATATATATATATATATATAGGTATAAGACGCATTACTTTTTGTGGCTTAGATTGTAACTAAATGATAAAATTAGTAATGTGTGTGTAATGGATAGCGCCAAAATCTTAAAGAAAACATTTATGTTTGTATATATAGTATTTTGAAAATATATTTTGTTTGATACTTCTCTATCTATGTACACTTATATTAAGTTATGATAAATTACCAATAGAGGGATTGTTCTGACCTTAAAATGTACCTGTAAAACTTTTTTTAGTTAACAATTTTCCATATATTTTTTTCTTTTTAAGCTTTATTTTAATTTTTTTTACTTGTAATTTTGTGTGTGGTATTGCGTGCTGCAAACCTTTTCCATAACCAAGTATTATTTCGAACACACACATTGTACACAGTGACTTGTGATGTAGAATTTAAAAAGTATCTTAATGATGTGTACCAAAGCAGGTACTGTAGGCGTAGTGATATTATCAGTTAGTCTGATTTATATTCTCTGACTATTATTCTGTAGTAGGATGAATGTGTTTTATTTTCAGGTTTGCCTTAATACAACATATCCATTAAGTTTTGTTAACTGAATAGTTTTTTATTTTAAACCTTGCGTATATTTACAGACAGAAGTAAAACGTAGCAGCTTTATATAATAGTTTTTGCCTATCCTGAATGTGTGTACGTATTCCCGAGCTCAACTGTTGCATGTAGTGTGTGATGGAAAGTGCTGAATGTTTTCCGCCCTGCTAGTATCAACCTGGCAGGTGGCACTGGACAGTAGAATATCAGTTCCTCTTCGCCCTCCCATCCTTATAACAGCACTAGGGAGCTCAGAGGCCAACTTAACTGCCTACCATAATATTCTTCAAAAGTGCTCAGTTTTTCGCAAACCAGTTATGCACTGATACAATTAATCTTTGTGGTTGTCAATGATTATTTTCTACAAAGCATCAGTCTGAAACTAACATTTTCAAATTCAAATTGGAGTAAATTATCAATCTTATGGTAAGTGATGTGTTGTGACTATTATTTTTTTTATACATTTTGCACTAAATCCTTTTCTAAGTATGATGATTATCGTAAAGCCAATACGTAAACAAAACAAGGGATTGGCAGTGAATTTCCTTACCAGGAAGTTTTTTTTTCGACGAATGTGCCATCCTTTGTTTTATTAAAGAATGTACATTAAACTGCAGTGGTATTATACTTCTACAAGTGACTGATTTAAATATAGACCTAACAATAAATGTTACATTTATTGTGAAGAAATAAACAGTGTTAATACTAGATTATTTTAACGTTCAAAGTATGTATTTACTTTGCGTGGAATATTGATCTTGTACAGCCTGTGCCATCTGTTGGCTAAAAAAGCAACAACAGCATACTTTGTAGTTCACCTGTTGGCCACAGGTACCACTCAATATTTAAATGCTTCGATTTTGTTTGCGTAGCCTCCATAGACTAAATGGATAATTTAACGCACAGATTTGTGAGTGGGATAATTATAAGTGTAGAGCTATGCTCTAATATTTTTATAATAGTTATTTTGACTCAAACAATATACCTATTCCATAGAAATCAAATACCATTGTTCGAAAGTAAATACTGCGTTTGCTGCTAACTTATTTTATCACTGGTCATTTTCCTTGTGAAGGATATCACAAGGTAGGAGCACTGTGTCCACCTTATGCGACCATACGTACTAATAACTCAAGATTTACATTTGCTACTGCTGTAATGTCATCAAACTCCAAAAATTGCAGTGCTGTAATGAAATACGAGGCTTCATATCCTGCCCAAATCCGAATGCAATGAATATGGACAAAATTGCTTCTCTACTAAACAAATCTTACGATGTGTAATAATCATACTTGGGTGAATGGCCAACGTTCATTCACATTAATTGTTCAGTTAAGTCATACCTACTACCTCGCATGTAAAAATTAGAATGGTCATTGTAATGTTTGCAATTGTTATAATTTTTAATGTTTTAGCCATTTTACATAATATGCAAGCTAACTACTTCTATAGCTTAATTGTCAACATTCTTTCAAATGTTATACTGCAGATGTGTTTGCTAACTTTCTTATAATTTTATAAACTATTTTTATGTTTGTTAACACAGTTATAATAAGAAATTACATAACACATCTCATCATATTGGGTTTATTATTTTTATTTTTATTAGTAAAATATCTATTTACTCTGTGGCTCCTATAGACTCATTCTGCATACTGGTAGTGGTGGCGGTAGTTTCATAGGGTGTGTAAAAGATGGTTACTTGGTTTTACGAAGGTGTAAGGAAAAAACTGCCTGCCTACTTACTACACACTGTGTTTCTCAGATTGGAGTGTGTTAATTTTTCAATAAAATGCTGAGGAAGTTTTCAATTTTTCAGTTAATTGAAGTAAAGTTTCCTTGAAAATAACCATTAAAATTATGATTATTTAAATACAAACTGGATATCTACTTAATATTAAATAACGGAACTGTGAATCTGAATTTTCCAAACAGAGAAAGCTCTATTTTATTTAATGAAATGTAATGTATTATGTTTGTTTTCTGAGTAGTATTACGCCTACTTTATACACTTTACGGGTAAATTATAAACACATTTTTTGCTTTATTTTTTAATAACTTTTTTTTAATAACCATTCAACATTAACACACTCAGTCCTAAAAAATCTTGTATGTCTACAAATTTTTTGTGGTATTTAAGTAACAAAACTCGGAATGGTGTCTACAAACAATGAAAGATGAAGTATAATTTTATTATATTTAAAGAAGTGTGATTTTCAAGTATTTTTTCAGGGTAGCATTACGTCCACTATACTTGCTTTGTAGACAAATTGTAAACTTTTTTTTAGCTTACTTCTTCAGCAGGTTGTCATCACTCAACACACTCAGTCCTGAATCATCCTGAATGTATTTTAATTTTTATTACATTTCATAAAGGATTTGATAACAAGTCAACATACTTTTTATACTTTCTTAAATAATTTTCATCTCTATCAAATTATGAGGACAATTTTTCTTTATAAGTGTACTGTAATTCAGCTGTACTTTTTTTATGTATCGCAAAAATACGTTTTGGTGTGTGGTGTTTGTGTACACGCATGTGTATGTGCATGCACATGTGCACAAATGTGTGTTAAGCTTATCTGGACAACCTGAGTGTTGCATTTTTATTACTGCTTCAGAACATTTTTCTGGTTACAGGAAAGGCACCGACTAGTAATATTTGGTGAATTTTAAGGTTATTCATTTCTCTCAGGATGTTGTAAAACCGGTTTTTTGTTTTTTGTAAAAAAAGGTTAGTGAACAGAAAAAAAAATTATTTTAAACCAATGTTCCATAAAGTTTGGGTATTATGAATTGTTCTTTCGTTAGAACTGTAGTAAGTCAGTCAGTTGTTTTGAATTTGTGTCTCGCATATCACAGTTACCTAAATTCTAATTTTTATTCAATCTTATTGGATGGTTGAACATTAACTGTTAATTAAATGTAACTTTAAATCCCTATTCTTGCTCTCACTAGATCTTGTGTGGTAGGCAGAAGCCTACATTTATTGCTTGAATGTATTTAGATAATCTAATTCTTTAAAATATTAAACAGTTTGGTGAATCAAGGGTTTATATGTAAATGTTAAGTTACTGTTGTGTAATTCAACCATGATGTTTTGGTTAGGTGATGTTTATTTGTAAGTTGTCAAATGATTTAAATTATGTTTAGATCAGAATACGTTTAATGACTGATTTCACTTAGGTAAGTTATTTGTGCTGTTCATTTTGCCTTGGAATTGTAGGTGTAATTCGTATAATTGTGTTAATGTTATAGTTTTATTTCGTTTATTCATTATTTGTTTTGTTAGATTATCCTTTGTAATGGATGCAGTTTGTAAGTATTGCTTGCAATAATCTCATGACAGTTGTTAAATTCATTTATTGTTTGAAAAACTCTCTCTGCTTTATATGCTTTACTGATATACTCTTATAAGAAGGAAGTAAATATTTGTTTCTAATAATAAATTATTGTAGGATTATTTTTTTTCATGAGCTGGGAAAAACCTTGGCAACTACAATTCATTGCATTACATCTACAAAATATTATGTGGTATGAAAGGATATTATTGAATCATGCAATTTTCTTTTTCAGTATGTTTTGTGGACCATATGTTCACTTCAGTGACTAGTGGCGAATAGACCAAGATATCTTCAGTACTTACAAATGACAAACATGTTATCAGTAAACCATTAGTATGAGAGGAGAGTGTTTGTTGTGGATGTATATGTATATGATACACATACACACATACCTACATCCCACATTCATACACATGCATTAACTGTGTAATTTTTTTTCAACTGCATTATTCATGAGTTTCTGTAAGTTACTTAACTGAAGCAGTTATAGTTCTTGTTTCTAACGTCTAATCAAGGCATATATATTTATTAAATGTGTGTAATCATAATAGATGCAAAAGTTAAACATTCTTCATTATTCATTTGTGTATACTATGTGGTCAAGCTAACAAGTAATAATTCCTCCAAATTAAAATATGTATTAATGTATTTATGTCATATATTGGGTAAAATCTTCATTTGAGCATAATGCATTTAGAAGAGGATTGTAAAAACTTGTCCTACAATGGTTTCGAAAACTTTATACGTAATTCTACCTGAAATCTAAAATTCCAAAAGTAAAAATTCTACTAATCTCCAACCACACTGATTAGTGTATCTTTGAATTGGTCTAGTAGCAGTTTTAGACCAGCAAGAAATACCTCTAATACATTTATATTGTCACAGTAGAATAAACACAATTTGTGAAAAAAAAATAAATTTTGATTCCCTGTTAGAAAATTTTACAGTAATAGATAGAGTACATATTTTCATTTTGAACTTGCTTTCAGAACTAAAAAAATTACTAAATACAGTGAAACTTCCCAATACCGGACACCTCTGGTGCATAAAAAAATGTCCGGTATTGAGAAGTGTCCGCTATTAGGAATTACAGTAGTATATAAAAATATAGTACATATATAAAAAATTTAAATACAAAAATGGTAGACCTACATAATGTTCTTAACTCTATACTGCGTTAAACTCTCACTAGTCCAAGGCCGAATTTTTGTGGTATTGCCGGAGAAATTTTAAAACCTTTCGACGATGTACGGCAATAAATCTTACCACGCGCCGATACAGCTGGCTGGCCGACGTGACTCATCCACACACACTAGCGCGCGCGAGCATGAGACTGTGTGCCTTGTCTACACGTCGCTCGCTCTCGCTCGCACTGTCAGCAGGTTCGGCACGTGAAATATTTCCGAGTCGTGTGTCAAAGTTTCCGAGATCAACGTGGGTAATTATTAAAAAAAAGTTTGATGCCAATGTTTTGTGGTGCATAATTTACGTTAACTGCAGCTCATGTCACCCTAATTTGTCCATTGTTCCCCACGTGTGTGTGAACAAATCCTTACTCCATGTGCATTCGGCTAAACTCGAGTATTTTCATACGGCTCACTTAATTGAATGAAAGGCATGAAAAAAAAAAACCGTTTACTACACTATCAATCTGCCGAGTAAACGTCACAGCCTTAGAAAGAAAGAAACAGAGGCTACAAAACCACTCAAACGTTAGTGTATCTACAGTCAGTTCATCCGTTTTTGGGAATGTATGTTTGCTGGAACCGCAGCTATTCTCCGTCCACGACTTCAGTTTTGCTTCTCTATTTTTATTATGTCGGCAATCTGAGTTTTCCCCACGTCGAACTTCGCAGCAGCGTCACGGACGCTTAATTTTTCTTATTAATGCATCCTAATCACAGCTAATTTATCCTCTAATAAAGTTAAACGTTTACGCTTCTGAGACATTTCACACAAAATAAGTCACTCGATTACGACTGCTACACTATTACGTGAAGTGCATGA